>BJBW01005936.1:0-66919 GCA_004320125.1 Scolopax mira | reverse complement strand
GTAACTTGGAAGAAGAGACTGACCCCTGCCTCTCTACAGTGAATCTCTCTACAGAAATCTCAGTGAAGGATAGACTCAGGGACATTTCAAACACCTGGTAGGCTGATATTTTTTTTAGCTTTAGTGAACCTTGCCACATAATTCAATGAAAATATTGCCAGGCAGATTTTTCTTTTCTCTTGACTTACTCCCAAAATGTATAAAATACACTTAATGAATGAATGCCAATTTCAAATGAGATTTTAAATGACAAATTAACGGGACAGTGAAATCACAGATTCAATACATTTGTATTTTCTTTCAATCTAGCATGAATTGAAGACATACTGTGAGAACAGCAAGGAAAAAGCAAACCAAAACTTTTCTGAAGTCACCTGCAGCAAAAAATGAGAAGGTTAGAAATAGCACAGAACAATCTGGAAAAACTGCATTTATAAATTTATACCATTTTGTAAAATACCATATTTTCTGACCCATTATATTTTCCTTTATCCATAATTTAAAAAAAATATCATTTGTTGATACTTGACATTTTGGTCCAGGATTTTAAAGTAAAGTTGAGATTAAAATAACAGCAGACATGAGTTATAGGATGCCTGTGTATAGTAGCCATGACTCTTCCTTTTAACTACTGTAGGTTTGTACATTTTATTGTTTTCTGTATCTTGTTTTTGAATAAACTATATCAATATAATAATTGTTTACTATAATTTGCAAATCTTATATGTCTAGAATTACTACAGCATGACTGTGAAAAATTAAAGGCTGGTACCTCAGGTAGTTCAAGTGCCCATGGACTTTGGTGAGTTAAGTGAGTCCTAGTTAATATACTCCTTTTTAATATCTTTTTTGACCTTCAGTGTAGTTTGGAATTGAACTAATTCACAGAGATATTCTGAAGAGGGAAATTTTATACTTCACTAACTTAAAAGAAAAAACAAAACCAAAACAGCTGCCAGCTGTTCCTTCAATGTGTGAACATTGCCTTTTTCTTGGAGCCCATGATATGTGGTCCTAAGATAAATTCTGAAACTGGTGTGTTCTGTATATAAATAGAACCTAGGGTGGGATGTGAGACATGGAGTATCAAGCCATATTAGTTTCTGTATAAGAGGAGGAAGAGTTTCCAACCTAAAATTGCTTAGGATAAGATGATCATGAATAGTTAGCTGCATTCTGACTTGCAATATGGTGACAATATGGTGATATCCCATGAAAAAAAAAAACCTTAGAAATGAGATAAATGCTGCAAGTCAAGTCACATTTTTTTTGAGAGCTACACAGTTTTCTGTTTGGGTCAACAGAATCCAGATGTAATCCAAATTAATTATTTTCACATGTATATATTTCATTGGTATGGCTTCCTTAAATAAAACAAGTCAGACTAGCTTGTTCATGTTTAGAAGATCTTAGATTCTAAATTATATTTATGTAATTTTGTAGTATATTATTGGGTCAGGCTATGAGCAGCAACTGTAAGCATAAGAGCTATGTGATTTACCATCCATTAAAGATGTGATGGTCAACACCTTCATGTTATTACAGTTAACTAGCCCAATGGTTGATCAAATCTGTAAAGCTCATCTAGTTGTTTTCCAAAAGTCTGTTTTAGTTAGTCTGTGTAACACAACAATCTATGTAACAACAGATTATAGGTCTGTCATTCTTTGAGGAGATCATACACACTTTTGAACATTCAGTGTATTATGGCAGTGAAAACTGAGAGACAGTATGTCTTTCATTAGGTTATTTAATAGTTTAATAGTAATATATTATTTTTTAACTCATAAATGTTTGTTGCAGTAGTCAAACCTGGAGGATTAACACTTTATTTAAGGAGCTGCATGAAGGATGTATACAATGTACAGGCTTTTAGATTCTATCAAAACTAAACATCTTAGATGTGTTGGATTAGAAAACAAGATTCTGGAATCAAGAGAAGTTCTTATTCAGTGAACTGTTCAAGAACTGAAACAACTCAGAGAAAGAGTGATATCGGAAGAGGAATTTGTCACTTCTCTCCTTTATTATTCATTAGACTCAAATTTCCTTAGACCCCTATGTTGAAGTGAGGTGCTCAGTTACTCAAGATAATCAATACATATGTCTCATCTATAATCCTCTACCAGGTATCTATGGCTCTTGCTCCAAGAAATAATACCGTGATGGAAGTCTACCACAAAAACAAGCACTTAACTTGAGGAATGTTGATCTTCAGGGATCTAGAGAAGTGTCATTGAGGTACCAAAAAGACGTGAATCTGTCTCTGTTCCTGCTTCTTGAACCACAGCATTTAGGATCTTGCCCTTCACAAAGTGGCAACTAGCCTTCACTATTCTAAAGTAAATATGCTGCAGATCTACAGTTCCTCCTTCCCAGCACTTTTCCTTCAGAAGAAAACTTTTTGCTTGCAGTCATTTTCTAGAGGATAAAAAAAAACCCAAACCATCCTGTGGTCATAGTAACAGACTTCCAGTGTGACCTCTGACTTATTATTCTGTTGTCATCAGTGCTTTTCTAGATGGCAGGTCAGAGTGGAAACTTATTTTCATGTCACTGCTTTTGTTCTTAAAACCAAAATGAGTTCAGTTTTGGTAAAACATTTAACTTAAAGCTTTTAAGTCTGCAAAGCACTTATGCAAATGCTTAATTTTAAACATGTGAATAGTACTATTAACTTTGATGGGACTACTCAGATACGTAAAGTTAAGGACATGCTTAAGTGCTTCACTAATAACAGTGAAGGAGGGGGAAAGAACACCCATGACCTCCATTTATGTTATTGCTTCATTATTTTTTTTATTTATAGGCTTCTTTATGGCATTCATCATCACAATATTGGAGCATGTCAAGAATATTAATGTTGCCATTCATTTGCCTTTGCTTAACAACTGTTGTGCTTAACAAAAAAGAGGATTCTGTGGAATCCTGGATAGCTTCTGCGGGTAATTTTGGCAAGTTCTTAATGCAATTAGAAAAAAAGCTATTAAATGTTCCCATATAACCCTGAGACTCTTAACATTTTATAGATTTGATCTTCAGTGTGCTCTAATTTTTCCACAATTTTCCTTTTTTTTTTTTTTTAAATAAATGCTCCCAGATGAAGCAAGTTCATTAAGGAAAGCAGAAACCTTATAATCTGCTCTATTTTATCAAAGTAAACCAAAAGAAACCGTCATGATTTTAAACTGTTTACTTAGAATTTACTAACCACTGTGTAACTTTTTCCTTTGCAGTTCCACAGACGGTGTGGAGAACTGGAGAACTCTCTCTAGTGTTAAGTGTGGGACTTATACATCTAATTCAAGAAATTCATGTTGCCTAGAATGTTAACAAAATAAGATAATGGTCCTTCATGCAAAATTATAACCGTGCCACAATGGAAGAAATTTTGAAATTTAGTCTTTTGTACTCTCTGGTTTGCTTCCATGTGCTCCTTTAGCTTGGAAATGCAAACTTTAATGGCTGAGAGTGCTATACAGGCTGATGAATGTGAGTGAGGGCTGAATAAAAAAGTAATGCCTAACCTCTCAGGTGGAACTGCTGATTCTCTTGGGTACTCTCCCTGAGTGTTTCCCCAATTCATTACTGACAAAAAAGATTACTTAAATGTGTTTTTTAAAAATGTTATGAACCATAATAAACAAAAATGAAATATGACATAATTAATCACTTAGGCAGGATGATTACAAATTCCATCAAGTTAATTGAAAACTAAGCTATACAGTTATCAAACTAATACTGTTTAGCAGAAATATTTGTGATAAATTTGGAATTATTGTCTGTATTTCCTTGTAAGGGTGATACTGAAGCCCTTGGCATTTTCTGCTGAAGGCAACATCCAGTCAATCAGTTAGTTTCACAGAATGGATCCTATCCTTTGGTTGTTTGTTGACTAGCTGGTGTAGGCAGATCTGTGTTTCACCTTTGCTCTGATATAGAAAATCACCCTGATATACAAAAAAAGTTGTTCCACCATCACACTGTAGTTTCAGGCATGTTGAGGAGCAGTTGGTGGGTAGATATAAATGTGACTCCCATCACGTTCTGTCAATGCTTTCTGAGTGAGAGCTGACTTATGGGCAGCCAGGTTGGACATCACAGGCTGAATCCACATGTACATGAAGCTCAAGTTTCCAGGCCCCTCCGTGTCTCGCTGGGCAGGCTGGAGAGTTGGGCAGAGAGGAACCTGATGTAGTTCAACAAGGGCAATTGTAGGGTGCTGCTGCACCTGGACAGGAATAACCCCATGCACCAGTACAAGTTGGGGGCTGACCTGCTGGAGAGCAGCTCTGAGGAAAAGGACCTGGGAGTCCTGGTGAGCAACAGGATGACCATGAGACAGCAATGTGCCCTTGTGACCAAGAAGGTCAATGGCATCCTAGGGTGCATCAAGAAGAGCGTGGCCAGCAGGTGGAGGGTGGTTAAGGGAGGTTATCCTTCCCATCTACTCTGCCCTGGTGAGACCCCATCTGGAGTACTGTGTCCAGTTCTGNNCTCTCTGATGATGAAAGGCTGAGGAACTTGAATGTTTTTGGTCTGGAATAGACTGAGGGGGGATCTGATTAATGCATACAAATACTTAAAGGGAGTGTGCCAGGAAGACAGGGCTGGACCTTTTTCAGTGGTGCCCAGTTATGGAACAAGAGGTAATAGGCACAAACTTGAGTATAAGAAGTTCCACTTAAACATGAGGAGGAACTTCTTTACTGTGAGAATGGTAGAGCACTGTAACAGGCTGCCCAGAGAAGTGGTGAAGTCTCCTTCTTTGGAAACATTCAAAACCCACCTGGACAAGTTCCTGTGCAACCTGCTATACGTAGATCTGCTATGGCTGGAGTTGGCGTGGGGGGTTGGGCTAGATGATGTCCAGAGATACATTCCTACCCCATATCATTCTATGATTCTATGGAGAACTGAAAGCAGTAAGTTTATTGTTAAAGGATATAAGGAAAAACAATGTTGAGCCTAGACAGTTACAGTTAAAGAACAGGCCTAAACAGAGCACAGTCTATATGATGATGTGATGTGATGAGTTATGATTTTTATATGCAATCTAAAAAAATGAAAAAAACCCTAAATAAAAAAACAGAAGTAAATACACTGGCATCAGTGATATTGAATTGACATATTTTCTTTCAAGGCTGTAAAACTATTTTTTACCACTTTTCTGATAATCTAGTCCGACCTTGTCTTTAATAGCATATCTAACTTATTCTCAAAAAAACAATGCCTCACACATATGAAAGATAACAAGCCTTGGATGATAAATACCACTGTCAATCAAAGGTATAATTTTCTTAAATAAAAATGCAAAATATGCTTGGCAAGATTGTTTCTCCACGATGTCATACAGTTACATTAATAGTGCTTCTCATATTTAATTCCAGAGAGATGTAGACTATGTCATCCTTCCTGTGACTTTGGTCAACATCCGTGTCAAGTTATCTGAGTTTGTAATTTTTCCTTTGTCTGCTCTCTGGAACTTGTAGACTACCCTACTCTCTCTTCTGTCACCGATTTCTAAGGTTGACTTGCAAGCCATTCTTTTAAAATAATGAAGAGCTACTAATCTATTTTATCATATTTTGAAAACTCTTTTCTTAGTGTCCATGCTGATCTCCTGTGAAAGCGGAAAGTTTGTTTTGAATTGTAAGCTTTGAGTACAAGATTAAGACTGGAAATAAAAAGAAGAAATATTAATCAAATTCTATTTAACTTTTGTATAGTTTTACTGCCCTTCTTTACAAAAAAATTAGAATAAATTTTCAGAATTCTCTTGTCCCAATGTATATTTTAAAAACAATTTAAATGACACTGAAAGGAAATGGCTGGTACATTCTAGATTTCCATGTTTTTTTCTAGTGGTGCATTGTTCATCTGCTGTTGCTGTTCCTTTTTCCTTTTTTCTTTGAAACAGTGGACTTCTACTAATTTCAACAACAGAGGTCATGCAACATTACATGTTTAATAGCATTGTATATTAACATATATTTTCAATTTAGGCCCATAAATTGATATCCAGTGACTACTGTTATGAACTCTTATGTTACTAAGAAGAGAAAAAGTGTATTTTTCTTCTTGAACAGTTTCCTTTCTGTAGGGAAATATTTTGGCAATTTATGTGTAAAACCATGTCTTCTCATAAGAATAAGTAGTTTTAACTAGAATAAGCTACTTTTTTCCAGGTACATTAGTAATTAATGTTAGTCTAATTTTATAACTACAGGGTCTGAGAGTGACCACAAAGTTTAGGGATTTGGTACTGTTAATCAGTAAGACAATTTGTCAAGCAAAATTTAGATACTCTGCATAAGAAAGTTATTCTGCATTTTGGCATTACAAAAGGGTTAACCATGAAATATCATGTAGACATCTTAATTTGTGGTATTATATCAATTAAAGAAGCAATAGGTAGTGACACATTCTTGATACTTGAATTCTAAAAGCATCATTGCATACTGCCTGCTATGGTGACCAAAGATTTGTGAGCCTAAAGCATGCTGCAGTGCTTGAAATGAATTAAGTCAGTGGGAATACCACTTGCTGTAGGCAAAGGTTGCCTACATTCAGAAGAGACAAGACGCTATAGTCAATAGTTCAGAATTTTGTTATCTTTAGACAGAAAAATAGATGGAGGTGGTAACAGGAGCTTTTCATCTATGAAGCTGTAATTTAAGCCAAGGTATACTATACTAAATCTAGTCAGTTTCAAAACAAGATCCTTCTATTCTCTTCCTTAACAGTGAAGACAATCAGAAGAACAACTTAACAAAATCATAGTACATTCTCTGTGACTGGGAATACTGGTATGGTCTACCTTAAAAGAGCAACCAGTATTTTGATATGTGTGCTGAGGCAAAGATAAGCATCACAGTCACATGCATATAATTTATAATTTCTCCTCAAGAGGCTGTTTCCAATAACACAAAGTAATACAGTTATGACAAGAAAGATTGTTACAAATGGGACTGAGAATTGCACTGGATCTGACGTTTATTCTGTGTAAATACAGAAAAGTGTCAAAATTCCACAACAATGACAGTATCTGAAATATAGTCAGATGGCTATAAATGTCTCTCTATTTATTTCTACTTAGAAAACCCCACTAATTCTACTTAAAAACCCCCACTAAATCAAACAAGTAAACAAAAAACCAAAACACTTGGAATATTCACCTGCATGGAAAAAACCCATGAAATTACTGAGACACTGATCCATGATCTATAATTTGATGAGGATAAAGTTTTACCTGGTACTCTGATGTGGTAAGTTTTCTTCTAATGTGAAGTGCTATAGATTATAAAAACCTAATATTGAAAGTACTATCCAATCTTTCCTTTCTTCCAATAACAGGTGCAGCTAGTTGTAGCCATCCATTTCGGCTGAATGCTTTGGGTTTGACAGAACTTTATGTATATAAGAAGAGAACATATTATTTAAAAATTTGAAATTTTAGAAAGGTAACAAAAAAGGAACATTTAAAAAAAAAATCAATAAATCAATCAAATCAGGTTTCATCAAGCCTGTAAGGATATAGTCTTAATGTTTTCACAGAAATCAGTAAAAAGATACAAGCCCTCTGTTCAAATTAGTTGGTCTGTCGTCTTTTTGAAATACTAGTAATAGAAATTATGTTAAAGTACTTAACCAAGTAAGTAAAGTAAACAGTTTTAAGTTTTTTTTCTGTCTGGAAATAGGACTCAGACTTAATGAAATGGAAAATAGGATATGGAAAAATAGGTCTAAACTAGTTAAGCCTGAAAACTTATCAGATATCATCAAAGTAGCAAAATTTGACTTCTTCTAAGACACAGTACAAAACAAAAATACACCTACTGATATTCTGTATCAAAGTTTTAATTTAGTGCTGATTCCTTACAGGAAAACAGAAAGATGACAGATGTTGTGAAGTCCCTGTGAACATTTCTAACTGTGTAGTAGTAACCAATAAATTATATTTTATTGCTGCTGAGGAACTGGCATTTGCCAACCGCTGCTTCTGAACTAATTGTTGTGATAACAGATTGTTAAAGTGAATTTAAAAGTTCAGGTGTAAAACCAGCTGTGTTCAGAAGTAGTGATGGTAAGGGAACAAATTGTTAGAAAGCCTGTCCTATCATTCAGCAAAATGTTAATTTTTCCTGCCTTTGCCTAGGCAAACGTGGATGTTATTGCTAATATTATAGTCTTTTTTAGTTCTGTGGAGACTTTGGGTTTTTTGGTGCTTCAGTAGTTATTACAAAGCTTGTGAAGTGACAAATCAGGGCTGGCATGATATTTTTATCACCAAGGCACAAGAAACTGGAGAAATTATGAATGAAAGGCATCCTGAAACTAGAGGCCCAAGGCAGGAGGGAGCTGAAATAGAGTATCCTTAGGTGAAATCCACCCTATAAAGTACAAGGAGTTTTAGCATCATACTGGCACACTGTTGTCCCAGAGGGAGCAGTGGGTTTTGAAAGCAGAATTTGTAGATCCAGAATGACAATTTAACTGCAAGACAAATGAGGGCCTGAGTCATTAGTTCTGGCCTTCTCATAACAGTTTATATTTCTGTTCAAGGTCCAAGGTTATTGCTATATATATATACTGTCCTTTTACTGTCAATGATTTTAACATGAAATTGAAACAACAGTGCATTAGTACTGACAGACTGAGTTAATTAATAGTCAAATGTATTTTTCTTCTTGGAGCAGGTTTTTCATGACTTTTTTTTGAATCATGAAAGAGTACCTCCTAGAATGAGCTACAAGATACCATACAGCTAAAGGCACAGTGATGCATTCTGAAGCAGTAACAAAGCTGACAACAATTTGGGCCATTAATCTCAGTGTTTACAGTTTCTATTTCAAGTTGTTTGAAATAATAATAAATATTGAACAAAGAAAATTAATTTGTTTCTGCAGCTTTCTGTTTTACCAGTGTGAGAATGTTGAATAACTCTTCCTGTCCAGGCTAACAAAGACACAAGTGTCGTGTACTGCAACTGCTGCTTCCTTAAAATTGCTTTCTCCCTTGTGTTTGTCCAGTTTTACAAGTAGTGTGAGTGTAAGTTAGATGTGAGAGTGTAAGTCATGACTTAAAAAGATATGACAGTGGTGACTTTATTTTAATTCACCATCTCCTTGAAAATAAATAAGAAAACACCTACTTTTTTCAATCAGCAGACACAACACCTCATCAGCAAGAAATGGAAGCTAACCCTTTAACTTTCAAAATTGTGTTTATCATCAGGCTAAAAGTTCTGCAATTACAACTTCTTAGCATTATGAATATACATTGCAAACTTTATGATATGGGAGATGATGAGCTGTCACATCCATCTGCATTAAATCCTGTAAATTCAGTGAGCTGCTGACTAATGTCCACTGTGAACGCAAAAACTTCTTGTCCTGGAATTTCCAGTAACTGCTTAAAAAAAATTGGTCCCTAAAAATTGTTCTGTATATTTTTGTATCTAAAATAAGACTGGGAATTTATCAACTCTTCTGTGAATCCTGTGGATCTTAGATATTCTCAGAAGGAAAAATGAGTATAGGAAGGTAAATAAGTTTCAAACTTGTGGCAAATATTAGAAAATCCAGAAAAACTATCATGTAATCCAGGCAGTATCAATGGCTAAAAAATGTGATGAAGAATATAGAGGACTTTGCGGATTAAGGACTTAATTTTGTAGCAGACAAAAATCATAAACTTCAATGTATAAATTTATCACTAAATTGTGGAAGAGTCAGACAGTTTATCATATTTTCTCACAACAACAGCAACTTTTTCATCCCTGAGTATACAAAACTTAACAAAGCCCACAAATATCTACTCAACAACAGTTAAGAGTTCTGAGGATGGGAAGAGTGACCTAAAAAAATAATAATAAATTACTAAATATCCATGAATTTAGAGAAAAATTTAGACATTGGGATACAGGATTCTTAATGAAACTCAAGGTTAGACTTAATTTAAACACAAAAGTCTTTAGTGGTACAGTAATGCAGTAATCTGTTTTGGCTAGTGAAAGAGAAGGAAGTGGAACTTCTAGTCTCGTGCATCAATGAAGAAAAGAGAAGCAAGATTACAGTGGTACCTCAAAAACCACTTAATATCTATCTGTCTGATACTTCACATTTTTCCTTAAAGTCAATATCTTTGGAGAGAAGGCAAAATTGAATGTCATTGTTATTGTAATACTATTGGAGACATATCAGCATTTGTTATTTAAGCTTGCTTATATGTTCACTGAGAGTGATGCAACTAGAATGTCACATATTCTTCCTTTTTAAAAAATAATTTCTAGAAGACTGCTTTTTATAGCACTCTTTCATGAATAAAATTGCAAGCAGCCTCCAGGTGGAATAATTAATATTTACCCGTATTTATGAGAAGCTAAGTGAATGCACTTTGCATTTTGATGAATTTCACCTTTTTGATTAACATTATTTCTTTACTTGTGGATCTTATGATAAATTTTAAAAAAATCTTAGAGAGTACAAACTCCAAGCAATCATTGACCCCAACAGAGTCAAATATTTAAGCGTGTCTTCAGCTTGAACTGTTTTTTTTAAGTGCTCTGCTGATATGGAGTAATAATGAATTAAATATATTTTTTTTTTTTTAAAGACAAATGTGTAGATTTAAACCAAATGGCTTTGGCCACAAATAAAAATCACTCAGCTTCATGGTCATACATAATACATTTTTATACAAAGTGCAAAAACTCAGTAGCATTTACAATCTGCCCAAAGTCTTCCTAATAAATTAGGTCAAATTAATAGTTGATGTTATGCATACTGACATCAGTGAAATTACATTAAAGATTAATTTTGGCCACTGCTTAAAATTCAGTTTTGAACCTCTAGGGTTAGACAATTTGCGTTATGAAGAACAGATCCTGTTTTAAGGTTAGTTTTGTATGTGTGTATCTACTGAAATTTTATTCATTGGTCATTGGACATATACCTAGTAGGAATGATTCATTTTCAAAAGGAAAAACTAATAATATAAATAATAATTAAAGTGAAACAATGTCTCATTTTCAAACAGGCTGTCATCGCTTTATTGGACATTCTCGGAAGGCACAACTTGTTACACACACTCATATAGTGTGAAGAACATGACAGGTGATGTTTGGTTTGAGATGGTCACTCTAAACACCTCTAAGGTGACTGCGTATGAGGGAAGAGCAGTGGATATCATCTACCTTGACATTAACATGATCAGATAAAGCATCTTTGTATCTAAGTTGAGTTGTTATAGTTTAACTAGGTAGACTACTAGATGGATGAAAAACTAGATTGTTGTGGTTCAAGTGGACTGATGAATGGTTCATCTCCTACCTGAAAGTCAGTTACAAGTGGAGTTCCTCAGGAGTACTTGGACTTATTCTTATGAAGGACCTGGTGGGATATAAAATGTAGACAACTCTCATCAAGTTTGCAGCTGGCAGAGTATTAGGAGTATCAGGTGATACACCTGAGGGCATTCAAAGAGAACTCAAGAAGCTGAGGAATAGGCCAACAGAAACCTTTTAAACTCAACAAAGGTAAGTTCTGCACCTAAGATGGACTAAACTCCAACAGTAGCTGGTCTGGGGACTGGGTGTGATTTTGCTGAAAAGTGCCTGTGTCCCAGTGAACAACAAAATGAATGTGAGACAACAGTGCATCCTCTCTGCAATGAAGGCTAACATCACCCTGGTTTGTATTAAAAGGAAGATCACCTTTATATACTTTATATACTGAGTGATTATTCTCCTCTTCTAAGCAGAGACAATATGTGGAATAATGTGTCCAGTTTTGGTCTGCTAAGCACAGGAATGATATCTACAAATTGGAGTGAGCTCAGAGAATGGCCACCGAGGTCATGGAAGGTCAGAGTACTTGCCATATGAAGAAAGGCTGAGAAGCTGTGAAAGTTGGGATTGTTCAGCTTGGAAGTTACTTGACTGACTAGATGTGTTAAGTACATGAATCAGAAGACCATAAGTAGGTGGTTAGTGCTATTTGAGTGTAGGGTATTCAAGACATTCGTGTAGCTGATATGGCATAGGATCTATAGGAAACCTACATCCTTCTGGACCAGCAGGTAGATGCCAGGTAGGATATTATTGGATGTCTAAAACGGACCTAAGAGCTTATGTTTAAGTTACTGGTTGCTAAAACAGTAACTAATAAGTAGTTAAAGGACCCCTAATGACTAATTGGTGGTAATAAGTGCACATATAAGCAGCAATGATGAGAAAGGGTAAATTGGTAGATTAACTGAGAGACACAGTGGTAAAGTAACCAGTACTCACTACATTTTAACATTTGATGCTCAGTGCTGCCCAAAATGTATAACTGCTGTCATCTAGGATAAAATTTGAAAGGGAAAAATAAAGCACTGGAAAGATATGCAACTTACTAATAGTTCAATGTACTGTTAATAGTAACTTCTTATCAAGAAAATCTAAGAACTGAAAAAGAACAAGAACAGAGGACAGGTTTAACCGAAAGAGCTTTTATTTCACAAAGCTATAAGCACCTGAAAAATAAATCTAATAAGATGGTTTCTAAGCTATAACTGTAAAGTTATTAACTAAAAAATTAATTGTCCTTGTACTGCCATAAAAAACCATAGTTCATTGTGAAGCCAGATTTCAAATGTAACTTCTGATCATACGCCTCAGATTTTCCTGCTGTGACCTTTTCTTCAAAGTGCCATAAGTATCTTGGAGGAACACTGTGCATGTGCAGAGAATTACTGAGGAGATGATGGCTAAAAAGTGTGAAACAAATAATAAATTACTAATTTATAAATCCCATTTCCTGTGAACAAGACTTTTCCTGAACTTTTGCGGGTACAAAATTTAATAAACACATTAATTTTTCATCAGAGAAAACAGTATAAGCAAAAATTAAATGTCTGATATTCAAACTTCTAATTCCAATTACATTTTTATTTGTATGGCAATAGTGCCTACAATCCCAAAGAAATCCAAAGGTGGTGTTGCTATAGATGTTGAACAAATATTTTGTAAAACACATTCTAATGCTTCCAGTTGAAGAAAAAGAATTGAGACCGGAGTATAACATTGTTCCTCTTTTCTCAGTGCAAGTATCTATAAGTCTCTTAAATACCTCCAGGGATGGTGACTCAACAACTTCCCTGGGCAGCCTGGTCCAATGCTTGATAACCCTTTCAGTTTAAAAATTTTTCAAAATATCCAATCTAAACTTCCCTTGGTGGGGAGCTTGAGGCCATTTATTCTTGTTCTGTCACCTGTTACATGGGAGAAAGACCAACCACTACCTCACTATGATCTCCTTTCATGTAGGTGTAGAGAGCAATAAAGTCTCCCCTGAGCCTCCCTTTCTCCAGACTAAACAACCCCAGTTCCATCAGCTGATACACATAAGACTTGTTCTTTAGACCCCTCACCAACTTCGTTGCCCTTCTCTGAACATGCTCCAGCCCCTCAAGGTCCTTCCTGTATTGAAGATCCCGAAACTAAACACAACACAGTATTCAAGGTGTGGCCTCACTAGTGCTGAGTAGAGTGGGACAATCACTTTTCTAGTCTGCTGGCTACACTATTTCTGATACACCTGGGCACACTACTGGCTCATACTTAACCTCTTGTTGACCAACACCCCCAGGTCTTTTTCTGCTGGCTTTCTACCCACTCTTCTCCAAGCCCATATCACTATGCCGTGGGGTTATTGTGACTTAAGTGCAAGACCTGGCACTTAGTCTTGTTGAACCTCATACCATTGGCCTGAGCCAATCAATCCAGTTTGGCCAGATCCCTCTGTAGAACCTTCCTACCCTCAAGCAGATCAACACTTCCACCCAACTTGGTATCATCTGCTTGGTCAAACTTAGCAAGGATGTACTCAATTCCCTCATCCAGATCATTAACAAAGATATTAAACAGAACAGGCCCCAATAAATGATGGAAAGTGGCTTGATGTGCACTTCAGCCAGGTCTCTCAGAACGTTTGGATGGATCCCATCAGGCTCCTCCCTAAAAGGACCATTCCACTGCCCCTCCTTCCTGGCATATACCTTTTGAAGAGTTTATAGCCATCCAGTGCAGCACTCTAGCTGTGCATATCATCTCACCATGTTTCTGTGATGGTGACTATATCATATCTATCCTATTGCCCATGCTGCACACATTGGTGTAGATGCACTTAATTTGGGCTATTGATCCTGTGACCTTTTGGGGGTGAGAAGTCCTAATTCTCAGGTGCTTCTGTGATTTCTATCCCATCAATATCCCATTCTAGCTTCTTTCCTCTCACCCTGTTTCTGACTCTACATTGCTATCCCCTCCTTTCCCAGTAAAAAGAATGGAGATAAAGAAAGCAGGATAAAAATTATGGTCAGCTTCCCAAACATTCCCTGTATTAATTGTTCTAAAATTAATTGACATATGACTGTCTGTGGGCAAACATACAACAAGACACAGAAATAAAAATTAAAACGTCATTCAATAGTTCCCATGCTCTGCAGAACAAAAATGATGGTTTGTGTGTTCAAATTCAATCCCATCATGTTGAAGTCCATTAGAAAATCTTCCCTTCACCCCACCTTTATAACTCTCAGTCATTGCTGCCACATTTCAATGTGGCAATTCTTGAGTGTATATACAACTATAATGCCATGTCTACTCTGCAAAAAAAAATCAGTTTTCAAGATATAAAATGTACTTTTAACATTCAAATTTTTCTTGGAAAGAATTAGAGTTCATGAAGTTTCTCTTTGCTACTCTTAAACTAAGGCTTTTGGAGGCATGATGCAAAAAGGTAATTTCTTAAATTGACAGAAGTCATATCACTACTGGAGGGACATCATACTTATTTCTTGCTTACAGACCATATTGCGTGTCTGAACGATTGACCAAGTTTAGCAGAAACTTAATTTAGACATGAATGTGCAAGAATTTAATCAGTTCAGTGATACCTGATTTTATCATTCCAATTTTGCTAAAGGGATAACTTAATTCAAAGAAGTTAGGCACAGACATAAATGTTTGTGAGACAGAGGCTTTGGGGAGATTTGTCATGGAAGAATATTAAAACTGTAGTAAACACAAAGGTTAGTATCAGCAAACAAGTTAGAGACATTAGTAAAATATTAACTTTGTTTTTTGCTCCATATATTATTTATGCCTGTGTCAAAGCAATTTCACATCTCCAAAAAACCTTTTCTGCAATCAAAACTTTTTCCTATAGTAGCACCTGTAATATTTACAGCACAAATGTTTCTGTAAACTCTGGTAATGAGATTCTGAAACAGGAGAGATGAAGGATAAAGTATAATTGCTTTTTTGACTCCAGAGATTCTTGGATAAATTTTAACATCTGGCACCAGACTATATCCTAAAAGCCCTACAAGCTTTCATGGGAGAAGCACTGTCATGATTCTGTAAGTCCAGGTCATGCATTGACATCTGGCTTATATTTGATTATTTTTATTTTTGTTAAAATGAGGTACTTTTTAGCTTGTTTGCTTTGCATGAATTCCTGTGCTACCCTAAAAATAATTGCATTTAAAGGCATATATACTTTTCTCAATTATTGCAACTAGAAAATACAGAACTTGCCTTGCTGGAAAAATTAATGATTAAAAATTAATTTTTCATAATCTAGTAATCTGCCCTCTGAACCTACCATCCTGAGAGTGGTCTATTATTTTCAGACAAGTGGTCTCATATTAGGTGCTTATTCTTATATAAGTGTTATAAACGCATCAGCTGGTTAAGTTAACTTTGGAAGATAATTTTTATTGGCACTTTAAAAGTTGTATTATTTGTCTTTTTCTCCTTTTAAGATTCAGTCATCTGTGTCCAAGAGGTCATCAACTATTACATCTTCCCTTCATATTAAAGAATATCATATTAATATGTTAATATATTAAAAGTGTTATCTCACTTAGTAATGAGAATCTTTTTTGTGTGGTTTTGTTATCATTTGCCTATACTCATGTTATGGTAATGTATTATCTTGGTATAAACCTATGATTAATCTAAATTTCAGTCAATAGCAAAAATTAACCTGTGGTAGAAATGAGTTTTCACTGAGTCATGCAGAACGAAATGGTCTTTCATCAGGGGCCAGATTAATTTTGCAGCAGAATAAAATAAATATTTTGGTACTAATATTTCTGGATAGAAAAATCTGTTATTTGCCTATTTGCAGTCACTTCTCTTTTGGCTCCTGTGACTTTCCAAAGAAAATTTTCTTTTCTTTTTTTTTTTCTTCCCTTTTTTACTTTGCTTTCATACTCCTATTGCCTTAACTTTCTACCAATATGAGGACTCCTCAGTGACTGCTATGAGTTAATGCATTGGGAAATGTGACACTAATGGACATATCTCAACATCACGGATCTCATCTGCTAAACATTTTATTATTTATTTATTTATTATTATTTACTTTTTTTTTTAAAGAGCAATGAAAAAAAAAAGTTCAAATAAATTTGATTCCTGTCTTTGGTGCATGGGGAGGGCTTTTCAGTATATACCAAACTCAAATGCTGTCATTCCTGAACGAAAACAGGATGTGGAAGCTGGTGTCATTTAAATATTTTATTCCTTACACATACTACCTGTTTCTCCTGAACTGTGGATAGGAAGAAGGTGGGACTATAAGGCTCTTTGGATAATACTATGACAGTTATTAATCTATATTTTCAGGATTTAAATCTATTTAATTCCTTGTAATGAGTTATATGACAAAAAGTCCTGTAGAAGTGCCTTTACCTGTTGGCATCCTACTTAATGAATAAAATAGAAATAAAAGGAGTGCTAATTGCCAGGCCCCCCCAGTAGAGTTCTACATGAGTATCCATAATGATATAATAGAACATTTCCTTCTGACTGTGAATGAATATAGCATGCCATGGGAGTGATGAGGAAATAGAAATGCATGTAGATTTCTAAGAGCAAGATAGAAAAGACGATATTGATGGCTACAGAATGACTTCAGATGTGTAGGAGTGAGGCTTTAAAGGACTCTCACAATATAATGTTGATTTTTTTCTTTTTAAATAAGCTTTATTTACTCTTATTTCTGGTGTGGTTCATTATAGTTTTGAAATTATTTGTAATTCCACCCTAGCATTCATATCTAAAAAGGGCCAAAGCCATAAGCATTCAATGGTGTTATCAAATAAAAAAGAAGAATGCATTAGTAATAGATTTTATAATCTCAAGTCTTCCTTTCAATTAAACAATGGATTTTTCAATATGTTAATTCACAAGGCACGAGATACAGTTTATTCCTAATAATAATAATAAAATATATATTCTGCTCAGTTTCAGCCTTATTCACAGCCAACCAAAGGCAATTGAAAGAACTGTCATGCACTAACCATTTAATCAGGTAATCAGTGAAAGTTCATCTGTATATAATGCTTTTCACAGTTCTTGGTGAAGACAGATTAATGTAATAAAATATCAATTTCTGATGACATATTTTGAGATAATGTGGGCTTAGATGTGACATGTTGTGATCTATTTTCTATTTAAATAGTTGAACTGAAGCCTTTATGTTTTATGCTTAGCCTTTAAAATTAGCCTAACTAAATTTTCACATTTCTAAATGAATAATTTAAAAAAAATGATTAGTGCAAAGCTTCATATATAAAATTGAAAACATTAATTTCTAAGTATTAGCATATTAAACACAAGTTTTATATGATGTTTGAAAAAATGTTCCAGTTTTCTTCTCAACTGGAATTCTTAATCAAAAAATAACAAGCAAAAAAATCTAACCCCATCCAGTACAGTAAGTTACACCAGGCAGGTATACCTCCAAAACAGAAAATTCACATTTGAAGTTGTTAATCTTGACAAAAACATGATTTTTTTGTTGTTGTTTGGTAACATCTCACAGGATTCCATATCATTAGCAGCTGGGTGTTGCTAAAAAATATGCATTAAAAGGAATGGACTAGTTAAGTGATACTGCAGTTAATGAAAATGCATTGCTAAAAGTTTGGTTTATTTTACTTGTATTTAGCTCTTGGGTCAGACAAACAAATTTTTTTTTCTGCTGATTCATCATGACAATTCAGATATTAAGAATGAAGTCATTATATATTAGCAACCCATTTTATTTTCTTAGAGCAGGCAATTTCAGCTGCCACTTGCAGCCACATGCAACTGAAGAATGCCTCATGCCTGTATGGAGCCAACAGAGATACAAAAGATCTTTCTAAAAATGACTAAATTGGTTTAGTTGAACCAGGCTTTTTTTGAGAATTTGAAATTGTGTTAAACTGAGATTTGAAACGTTAACTTGTGGAAATTCAATTTTCAATCCCGTTTTCCTCCTACTGTCACTTATCTAAATCCTCATAATTATAGGAGAAAAATAAATGTTATGAAAAAAGGAACATAAAACAAATCCTACGCATCACAAAGCGCTAAATGTTTTCTTCCAGCCCATAAGAAATGTAAGAAATACATTGCAAGTGAAAGCAACATCATCAGTTATATAGTATAGAACAGAAGAGATCAAGATCACTGTTGATGTTCTATGTCTCTACAATAACAGGAAATTATTTTTTATAAATATGTAAATAATCTTGTGATAATGTCATACATTATTTGTGTAAGGAAGAAACCAAATCAAGTATCAACATCAAATACGTTAGATCTCAATAACCCTCTTAATAAACTTACAGTATTTCTTGGGGTAGGGAAGGATCTTTCTTGATTTTACTTCATATTTGCAGTTGGTTAATCATAAGCAAGAGATGTTGCAAACATATGGATAACCTTTGGGGAATCAGTGCACTGTCATTAACATTGCATCCTTAGTATTGGCCATTAAGACAAAAAGTACCCTAGAAATTAATCTGAAAAAAACCTTCTTCTGTTTCCTGTGGCAATTATTGAAATTCTTGAAACAAGGAAGTTCTCTAAACAAAATAATTTAGCCAAAACATATAGAAACATTAAGATAAAAATATTTCTTGTGGATGCATTCAGGTTTGAAATCAAAAATGCTTATTCAAACTTCATAATTCTCGGATCATCAGAATAATTTCTGTAAGTTTTATCAAATACTTTCTTAGAAAAATTTCCTTAATTGTCCCTACAGTCCTGGATATAGGTTTATGTGAAAATTTACTTCATGATTATATATATTTTTTCTTATTCAGTCTGAAAATATATTCATAATCAATTTATAGCTGTTTGCTTTGCACCAACATTATCTTTCAATTTAATTAGTTCTTTCTCACTTCTTCCAAAGCCCCAAATGTTTAGCTTAACAAAATTAAATGACTCCTCATATAAACAAGTCAAGTCCTTTAACCTCTTTTCATAAGCTTGGTTTTCCATTACTGTAATTATTTTGGCATTTCTCTGAGAGTGTTTCAATTTAAGTTCATTAATGTAGGTAACCAAAACTGTTCATTACATTCTATATAAGGTCTTAACTCTACTTTTTACAGTGTTATGAATATAAACCTGTGGAGTTGTTTTTTTTTGTTTTTTCCAATCTGTCTTTTCTATTGCTTCCTAGTGTGATTTTTTTAAAAAGGTTGGTTACACTGATAGCTCAAAACCATCTCACAGGATGTGAGATAGAAAAAGAATTGTTGGTCTTAAATTGAAGAAAAGAAGAACGTAGGTTTGCCTAAAGGAAAACTCTAATGCAACATCAGAGAAAATGGTTTAAAGAGGCTGTAGAAGAGAAGAATTTTAAGAACAGCTTAGACAAATATCTGTCAAAAATGCTTTAAGTTTAATTCATCTTCCTCTTAGAGGAAGAAAAGATGACATAAACTCGTAAAACCCTTTAATTATTATGACTCTGTAATAAAATATATTTCTATACAGTTTCAATAACTGTTTATGAATTACATGTATTATTATTTACAGTATCAAATACTAGTCTTAATTTTGAAGTAAATTCTATTGCAAATTACTTTTCACAATCCTTGAGAAACTGGGCTGAAATTTTCTATACTCAGTCTGAAATATAAACTGTATCTCTTTATTAATCTATAATTTCTCTAGTATTTGTAACAGATGTGATCTAACAAGGGAGACAATCTTTTCCCTTGATCTATGTTCTGTTCCCCTGTAACCCAGGAGCTGCCGGGGCACACCATGATGTTCCCACAACCACCCCAGAACCTTATCCACAGAACTACTCCATTCCTCCAGCCTTTCTGGCTCATCTGAATGGCAGCCCTGCCCTCAAACATGTCAGCTGCTTCACCCCCTCGGATTCATGTCAAATGGAAACTTGACGAGCATGTCCTTATCTCCTCTAGTTTTCTGATGAAGACTTTAAATTTAACAGTACCTGGGATAGACTCCTGTAGTATAACTAGAAGCATCTTGGTAGAGTATAACTGATTAGCATCTGGATCTAACTATCAAAATATCACAGCATCATAGAATACCAGGTTAGAAGGGACCTCAAGGGTCATCTGGTTCAACTTTTGTTGGCAAAAGCATGGTCTGGAAAAGACGGCCCAACTCCCTGTCCAGCTGAATCTGAACACTGAAAATGTCCAGTGTTGAGGAACCCACCACTTCTCTGGGGACGTTATTCCAATGACTGATTGTTCTCATTCTGAAAATTTTTACTCTTGCATCCAATCAGAATCTGCCAGGAGTAACTTTTACCCATTACCCCTCATCTTTTACACGTGACTCCTTGTAAAAAGGATGTTTCCCCAACACCTCCTAGTCTCACCTTTCCATTGTATTGGGATAAATTTCACCCAAACTTTTAATATTGTCTTTTTTAGAAATATCACTTTTTCCTTTAGACTACTTTCTTCACAAAAAGTTCTCTCTTGAATTTCAAGAAATGATTTTTCTTTACTTTCTTCAGAACTGTGAGGTCTTTACTTTTTAATATCTTTTGCTTACTTTACTTTCTGCCTTCACATTTTAATTTATTATGCACAAAATATTTGTGAGCTGATTCTTGTACTTTTTTTCAATAAAATGTAATCTCCAATATATTCCAAGAACTCACCTGATAGTTTCAGTCCTGTGATAGCACTTTTTCAATGTATCAAATAGTTTAAGTCTTCCAAATTGGATTGCTTTTCAATCAATAGGTAGTGTTCATCTTCTGCTAAATTTGACTTCAAAATTTTCATTTCAACTTCAAAAATTTCCAAATTAACTTCCTGGTTTTATTCAAAGATAAATAATATCAAACCTAACACAAATTCATATGGAAACTATAAAAGACTGTACAAAACATTTGTACTCAACCAGGCAGTTAGTAAACTTGGTTAGCATTTCTACCATTGATACCTTCACAGTATTTCTTGCTGCATAATCTCCTTACTGGGCAAGTTTATACCAGAACTAATGTCTTGCTACCAACAGACAAAATAATATCAACCATAACAAAAATAAATACAGCAAAACATTGATCAAATTTCTAGAAAACATTCCTTATTTCTATGTATAAAGAGATTACCAGAAGACTTCAAGGTGTTACTAAAAAACACTTTAGAGGAATTTGTAGACATGTACAGTTTTGGCATTAGTGACTTTACAAGCAACACCACAGTTACTATTATGGTCACTAAGGCTTCCATATTTTTTGCATTGTCTTTGTTTAAAAATATGGCACTCACATATTTTGTCTTTACAGGGAATGTCATATATTTCAAATCTTTGCACTGTAGATTTATTGTTAGTGTTCCATTAAAGGGGAAAGAGGACAGACTGATGTATCTAAACACATGACTTGTACCATTTTAAACACCTGCAGACCATTAATTTCTTATGTTCTCCAGCTATTATTCTAGGATGGCACAGTTATTTATTGGGCTCTATCTACCAGCCCAAGAGACATATCTGAGGTAGTCTACTGCATCTAGAATGGCACTAGAGGCCAGCTGTTTAACAACTGAATTACTCCCATTTTTTCAATTTATCATCTGACTGTTCTCCTTTTAGCTAACATGCGTGGCTTATAGATGAAACTTCATTTAAAATTCCTCCAATTGTCTTTCACATTTCTGGACATCTGCTGTGTTTTCCCTTAGTTCCTTTCAGCTGTTCCATTCTTCATTGATCAGTCAGGCACAGAACAAAAAAATAAAATAGCAAAATAGTCTCTGCTAGAGATTTTTGCTATGTACTGAGCTTTAACTTCAGTATTGTGCCTTCATGCATGTAAACACAAGAGGTGTCCCATGGATTGGAAAGTGGTAGAAGGAGATGTAATTCAGAGGGACATGTAAGTCTGGCCACTTTCTTTGGTCCAGGGCCATGAGGATGATCAGAGGGATGGAGCACCTCTCCTATGAAGACAGGCTGAGAGAGTTGGGGCTATTCAGCCTGGAGAAGAGAAGGGAGACCTTATAACAGCCTATCAATATCTGAAGGGAGCCTACAGAAGAGACGGAGAGGGACTCTTTATGAGGAAGTGTAGCAACAGGACAAGGGGCAGTGGTTTTAAATTGGAAGAGGGGAGATTTAGATTAGACACCAGAAAGAAATTCTTGACAGTGAGGGTGGTGAGGCACTGGAACAGGTTATCCAGGGAAGTTGTGGATGCCCCATCCTTGGAAGTGTTCAAGGCCAGTCTGCATGGGGCTTTGAGCAACCTGGTCTAGTGGGAGGTGTCCCTGCCCATAGCAGCTGGGTTGGAACTTGATCTTTAAGGTCCCTTCCAACTCAAATGATTCTATGATTCTATGATCTATGTATATAGCCCTGAGAACTGTTATAGATTTCGCTGATTGTAAATAAGCAATTATTATAGATGATGTTAGAACCATGCTAAATCTAACAATTTCTAACAGCATCTAACACCAATCTTACACTTGTTATTCCCCCTGTGCTGCACCATATAGATGAACCCAAAGAGGAGATAGTGACAATTATATCAGATAAGGGTATACCAGGATAAAACCAACAGAAATCTAATCAAAGATCTAATAGCCAAGAGGAATAATGATATTGACTATGCAGATGAACAAGAGAAGGGATAGTCAGTAAATCTGCTGCCAACCTTAGCCCTTTATTTACCATTACAAAAGGATGAGGAACAGTTCTAAGAGGAAGTAGAATCCTTAATACATAATCAATATTAGAACTTAGTTGGTGTGATAAAGACTAATGGACAGATTTATCTGACTTAATTTTAGGAATAAATTTATTTCCCAAACTATCTGTATCTAGTGCCATTGAAAGCACCCTGCTGTATATGAGATTGCTGCATGGGACTGGTAGACATGACATAGGAATTGCCCTACCCTTCTGAAGCAGAAGCTGAAGGTCAGCAGACAGGGGCACAAAAAATTGCAGTAGATTGATAATTTACATTTCTGCAGTTGAATTGTGCAATGGATTTTATATACTGAAGCATTTATAATGTAGCTATCAGCATGCAATTAGGTATTACATGAGCTAGGTGCCTGCAGTAGGTGTCTGCAGTCCTACTGTTGTGTTTACAGATCTAGCCAATGTAGCGATACATTAATTCAGTCCCTTATAGACATGCACCTCTTGAAGTAGTGTCCAAGGTTGTCCAAGAGACCTGTCCAGATATGGCAGAAATAAAAGACAGCTTACTAAAGACCTGGTAGATTACATGAGAATATCTTAAGGAGAAACATCAGTTCTTCCCTTTACACAAGTGAGTCATGCTGAGCAGAATCTGAAGATCTATTCAGCTGAACAAATACATCTTAGACATTTCTTGGAGTAGATATAACCAGACTCTAGGATTCAAAATGCATGAATGACCTTTTTGTATACTGAAAGAAGAAATAGAGGCTAAAAATAAGGTTTTTATAGGCTTAACAGAAGAGACTAGGGAGGAATTTTGGAAATTTGAAAGTAGGAGTAACTTGGATGAGACTAAGTTTGAAATAAAGGAATTCCTGAAAAAAAAAAGCAAACTAATGACAATGCACAATAGACTTCTGTACAGTCATAAGGACCTCTGGGAAGCCAGGTCCCATAGGAAGGAAGTCTGAGGAATAAGATGTTCTAGAGAACTGATGATTCCTTAACAAAACAATATTAGAGATACAGACAAAGAATTGCTGTAAAGAAGAATGATAGGAAATGTAATAAGATAAAATAACATAAAATGTTACGATTTTCAGGAAAATAAGAAGAAACATGTACTTTATACTCTGAGTTTACTTAGGATTCTAACAGTGTTTCTCACACATGATGTAAGATATGGAATTTGTAGAAACATATTTCAGACGAAAGTTTGAAAAATGCATAAAACTGGGTAACTATTTGGGGTGGTTATCATAGATGTTTCAGGGGTCTTTTTAACAGAAAACAAACTAGTAGTTGTAATTTACAGCATTAGGAATATCACGTTGTTGAGAAACAGATATTCAGCTGATGTATGCATCTACAAATGTAACTATTATTGCAAAAGATATACTGTATCAAGATTGGACTGAATTCCCAAAGAAGGCTGAAAGCCTAAGAATTGAAAATATCTTCAGGAAAACAAAAAGAATAATCAATGGAAGCTTAGAAAAAGAAAAAAAAAGACCAAAAATAAGACCTAGTTGGTTTAAATTAAATTAAAGAGATGTTAAAAGAGAAAGAATGAATTATTTTCCATGTTCAAAGAAGACAGAAGTTGATGTTGAAATCAATCACTCCAAGATTTTCAGTTTTGACATTTAAGGGAATCAAAACTACAGTTATCAACAAATTAGCTTTCGCAGGGATGTTGTAGAGTATCCCACAGAAGACATATACATACATATTAAAAAAATAATAGGTAAATACCTCTTAGGAATAGTTAGATATAGTTGATAGTGGATTAGAAGCAGCGATGCATTCTAGATTTAAGAATCCTTCATGCATTGTTTTTCATTCTTTGTGTCTATAAAGTAGATATTCTTTTCTATCTCAGTTCACCTGAAGTAATTGGATGCAACAAGATTTACTGAAGCAATGTCACAGAGATGAATTGTATGTTGGTAAACTTCTTTGACACCTTAGATGAAAACTGCAGCAAAGGGCAAGATATTATATTGTATTACTAACTCCATGTATCACAGACATTTTGGAAGGAAAGCAAACTTTAAACAAGCTCATCAGACCAATAATCTTTGCAGACCTTTCTCCTAAGCCTTTTTTAGACTTTGCTCAGTGTGCGCATTTGGAACTGCTGAGTTTCAAGAACTGTTCAAAATAATCTTGCTGCTCCACAGTAGGTGTTTCTTGTACTATAATGTTTCTTAAATATTGTTGAAGAAAAGGACAAAGTTTTGTCTATTTGAGTGTCAGACTCTCCACTGAAGACTAGCAGCTTCCAAAAAGAGATTAAAACAAGAGAGGATAAAAAATAGCATCAGTGAGAATAAAAAAAGTACAGCTAGTTTTCTTATAACTTCTGAACTGATCAAAGCTATATAAGTATAGAAAATAATCTTTATTCATGAGAAGTCTGTTGGATAATACAGAATAATGAATAATATTGAAACAAAAAATTTACTTGAGGACATCCTAAATGAAAATATTTTCTTATATGTAATTTCCATACAAGCTCATAGAAAGAAATAATACTGAATTTCAGTTATTCAATTAGAATTAGGTCTTATTTTCCATGGTTTTGTTTTCAAATTGGATATTCAACAGTATAAATCTAATATAAACAGCAGCAGGTGGAGGAAGAAGTTACTATGACCTCATAGAAGTAAGTCATATAGTAAAGAAACAATGAAAATAAGATGTTTTTCATTCAGTATTTCTTCATAGTTACAGACCAAAATATATGATCCTATGATTCTTTAGCAGTAGCTCTGCAGATTACAGACTTCATGAAAGGACAAATGCTGCTAGTTGAGTTCTCAATCAAAAGTAAATGGTATTTTAAATAAATAAAATTTCTTTAAATAAAATATTTTATTTCTTTAAATAAAAATTATTACTAAATCTTATCCAACTTAACACACTTCATCAACTACTCAGACCTCTAATGGTAATTTTTTCCTCTCTTCATATGTAATTCCATAGAAGATAATGTCATCCCATGAAGAAGTTGCCTTATACATAGTAGTAAAATATTCTGATTTTTTACCAAAATGCCTTGAGGTCTTTCTTTACCTTGAAGTATGAGAATGACAACTGGTATTTTTTCACTGTGACAGTAAAAGTGATGGTGCATAACTGGATACTAATTTTGTCTCAGAGTTAATCTTGCCAATATTTCCCTTTACTGACTTATTATTAAAATATTAATAGCAACTGGAGTTTTTAGAATACATTGTAAGCTTATTAAGGAAGAATTTCCTGTTGCTCTTTTTTAAAGCCTTATATGGCAATTAGATGACAACTCACTTCTCCAGGTTTTTTTTCTATCTCTTGTTCTGGTGGCACAGCTTCTATCTATTAATCTTTGGTGGTTTATTTTTGAAGTTCTTTGAAAACATTAAATAATTGATGAAAAGGTCAGGGTAACACACTAAGCACAATTGCTGGTATGCAGTCTCATATTATTTTGCACTGTTTTTTTAATAGGAGAGTACACTATTAAATTCAAGGCAGGTGTTTAGCAGCTATGACAAAAAAGATGCAATTTTCTCCTCATGAAAAAAACCTACAAATCCTTGACATTTTCATAATTTCAGTATTGCAGATATTCCCCACCCTATCCCTGAAAACAAAGTTCATTTTCTACTTCTACTTTCAATCTACTTTGATCAGAATATCAGAGCTGAGTCTCTGTCCTGTTTCCACTCTTGCCAGCACCCTCTGTCTCTGATTTATCATACAAAGCTGTTTCCACACAGGCCATTCTGATGAATGATGATTTGCTCTTTGAACCTTCAAACACTGTTTTCAAAGACAAGGAAACAATCATGGTAGATTTTTGTGTTCATTGAATTTTCTTTTTTGATGTCTTATTACAGTGTTCATGGGTTTTAAATGTACTTGGCATAAATCTTTTTTTGTGATTATCTGCTTTGCTCTGATGTAGTCATCCATAAAAGCCATTTATTGCCTTATAAAGTTTTTCATAATAAATACTTCTTGGAATCCAGGGTAACTAAGTGTAGCCTAAAGGACAAGAGTCATACACAAGTTCTGGGTCATAGTACTGAAATATTATCTGTACTATTTATGCATTTTAAAAGCCAAATGTCTTTTAGAGAAAAATATTGGCTAGAGAACGGTGAGTTGGGATGAGTAGTGCCTGCATGGCACATTTTATTTAGAAATTTTAGAAGTTAGAGCTTCTGGTTCAGATCACAATGCTCATATCATCTCTGTTTAAAATAATTGCTACTCTACAATATTGATACCTCCAAAATCTTACTTTCAAATAATAACAAAACTGCTTTATTATGCTTTAAATATATATAAAATTATATCTATATGTATAAACTATATTTAAGAATTTTGATTTTTGATTTGAAGCAGGTGCCTTATAATTAAGCTTGTATTAGTGTGGGGAGATGCAAGTAATGTTCCTAAGCCCTAAATATTTCATAATTATCCTGGGATGTTTCTTCAGCCAAAATGTGTGTATTATCTCATGCACCATACTGAATACCAAGGAACCAAATTTGCTTAACCAGTGTAAAATATTTCTGGTTTACAATTTATTTTTTTTATATCTTTTATGTTGGTCTTAATGTTCTTAAAACTGAAGAAAGGTTATACCGTTTCAAATTACAATGTCTTTGAATATTTTTTTTTACTTTTACCACACTGAACTTCTAAGACATAAAGGCACATAATACGATATTTTTCATTTCTTTAATACATTAAGTCTTTGTATTAGAGTTGCAAACCCCTGCAGCTTATAAATGGTGCTTTTAATAGAGATAATTTGCAAAAAAACAGTACTGTACAATTAGATTTATTTTAAAAGAGAAATTACTGAATCTAGTATTTTATTTTAGATGCGAAACATTTGATGTTATTGGCAAAACCTCTGCTCATTGTCACCCTAAATATCAGTCTTTTTTTTTTTCCTTACTTTCTTTTAGGATAGATTTTCATGCTAGTAGTGATTTGGAAAATCATTTTTTCAATCTCTCAGGCTTGTCTCAAGATATTGTGTTTTGTCTTGGTAAATATTGTAAATAGTGTAATAGCTCTGTTTGCAATCATAATACTAGATTGCAATTTAAGGTCAACCTGGATTTGAAAAATTTAATACTGGGTATATAGTTGTTTGCTTAGAGGCCTTTGCAGGTACCTTTGAATATAGAATTTAATTGCTTTGGAAGATGTTTTGGGAACTGTCCTTTTATTTTAAACCTTGGAAGGATAGGATTGTGTTAGCTTACAGGAGTAAATGGAATTGTTAACACCTATAAAATAAGAAAACCTTTCCTTTGATCCACCATAGGTGTTTGTGATAGTCAACCATTACGGAAGAAACAAAAAAATCATTCTCTGAAGTTAGGCATAGATAAAACAGGAACATACCTTTTCATCTGAAAAAAACATATTTTTGAATGAGAGTCTCACGACTATGTAAACTCTGAACAGATTTTTTTTTGTATTTTATTTCTTAAAACAAATTTTTTGATTAGAACTACTGGAACTACGAGATGTTAAATAACAGTCTCTAGTTTTCTTCTTTTTTTTAATTTTTTTATTTCTGAGGCATGATGTCACAAGTTGTTCCATGACAAAAATAGGTTAGAGTGTTTGAAAGGCATAGTAAAAATTATATATAAGAAAAAATCATGCAGATAGAACAGGTTGATCATTATTGTGGAGAAAATGACTGAGAGGATTCTTGGAGAAAATGGGCTTCAGGGACATTTCAGAAATAGATAATCATTATGGTGGTATGGGAAAGGTGATATCAGACTGGGAAAAAAAAGGCTAAAGAGACACGAATGAGAGATGAGTAGGCAGACAACAGGCAAGTGATGGCTAATTATGAAAAATCCGAAAAGTAATTTAGAGGAGCTATAGCTATATGCTCAGCTACATGCTGAGGAGTTTACATTTAACATGAAAGATACAAAGAATTTGTGAAACTAGGGTTTTGGTGAGAGTAAGAAGTGTGAAATAAGTGCCTTTCAGATAATTTTAAGGAGGCAGACGTGTAAAAATTGCCAGTAGTCCTTTGTAACACTCACACCTTAGGGAAATGTGGAGTTCTGTATCTGAATTTATGTATGGAAGAGATTAATATTGGATGCACAAACTTATATGTAGGAGTCTCTATGCATGAACAGTTTCATACACTGGCTTGCTATGCATGGACAACTGAATTGAGTGTCTAATTGCTGAACTGTGCTCTAAACACAATGACGTATATTGGTTAGGTATCCTTTGAGTTTGGTATGCTCACAAGTAAACATCCAAACTTAGGTGTGTTTATCTTCCACTGAATGTTTTGCCTTTCTGTTAATAACTCTGTTTAGTATTGCAAGAGAACAAACAATCCTTCACCTACAACTTAACAACCGATGTTTTTCTGTACACCCTTAAAAATGAATGTTTAGAGGAGGCTACAAAAGGTAATCATGTAGAAAAAATCTTTCCACTGTTAATTCCACCTTTAAGCATTGACCTTTCAGCATAGTAGTGAAGAGCCAGTCTCTTTACAGTCTTGCACTTTGATTCATCACTTGTTGTTTTTGAAAATGCATGACTGCATGACTGCATGACTGATGTCCAATGAAAAAATTTCTAAAGTCTCATCTTTTCCATGAAGAGAGAAAACATTTTACCAACCAGCTCCTTTAGAGAGATTAGCTGTTTATTGCATATTATAACAACTCAGAGATTGTTATAGAAAGTTTGGGGTTTTTAACCCTAAGTCTTCAATGACAAGAATGACAGTTTCATAATCCCCCCAGAGAACAGGAGCTTATTGAGAAACAGGTTCTAGGAGGTGGAAAGGAATATTTTCAATCATTGGAAGTGCCTAAAGTTCTAATTTATATACAAATGCATATATATATTTCTATAGCCTCACTGAAATAAATGATGAGCAAATGCTAAAGGCTGTGATCTGTTTCTTTCCCTACTCGCTCCTTATCTCTGAAGGATTGCAGGGTAGCATTATGTTAAATTACTTTCCATATACATATTCTGCTGGGACCTAATCAAACAAAGCCCATGTCTCTAGGCTGAAACAGTGGATCTCTGTTAGCGTTGTTGGAGCGTTGACTTCCCCATCAGTCAAGCTCATGGTTTTAGAAGCATAAAATGTTGCTAGAGAGCACTGATGGGCTGCAGGGGACTTTGCTGCAAATGAACCTGCTCCAGCATTAGAAGGAGGAAATACAATTTATATGCATCTGGTTGAGCTAGATAGGAAGGCAGGCAGAGTTGCCTTGTGATTCTAAAAAAGTGTAGGGAGTTAACAAGAATAGGACCCTTCTTCCTTTTCAGAAACACAAGTAATTGACTGCTGGAACTGTTTCTGTTGCGGGTATTGATCAGTGACAGTTAGAGATGTTCTTTGCAATCACTCGTCCTGTGAGGCCTAATTAACAAAGGCTGGCTTGCTGAATTAGATAAAACTCAGTGTCCACTGAAATTAATGTGATGCTGTCTAAATGTCCTTCAACAATTAAGGGAAAATAAGTTTAAGTGGAAGAAATGAGGAAAGTCCTGTTAAGGGCTAAAACAATTGTGACTGGAAAAGTGGATTAAGACAACAGTTTTGCAAGGACAATGCAGAGGCACAAAGACACTGTCTTAAAAAAAATGCCTCTTCTTTTCCTTGATACATTTTTAATGGTGTTTATGATATATTTATACCAAATAAATCATCTTGGTTTGTTGGTGGGTTTTTTTGGTATGGGCTTTTCTGTATGTGGTTGGTTTTTTTGTGTTGTTTTGTGCTTTTTTTCCTGGGAATCATCCAATTACAGAAGTAGAGAACTAGAAATCAGAGCTATTAAAAATGAAACTATTTCTTGGTGATAATTTACAACCCAGCATATCTCCGGATATTATCTTGCTGGGAGAAACTGAGGTTCAGTATTTTGCATTTGTAAAAAAAGGTACATGGCTGATGAAAGGATGACTCTGGAGCAAGAAAAATGGGTATCATGGAGACACAGAGAACAGTTCTCTTCACTTGTCCTGTCAGATCATAGTATGGGGTTCTTTGCTTTAAAACCAAGGTTTCTCTTTTAAAATATTTTCCACATATTTCTTTAAGTGTGTTTTAAGATAGCTTCAGTGTATATTTGTCCAAAAACATAGTCTTCTGCATTCTGAGATTTCCTATTTCCCATTTTTCCAATTTCCTGGAAATTAATGTCTTATTGCAACACTTAAAGAATATGAATGCATGTACAGTGCATTTCAATTACTTATTAAAATCTTAATATCTCTCAGTTTATGGTACTTTTAAAGGTAGCTATTGTTTTTTTTCATTTAAATGTATTTGATTTTCATCAGGCTACACCACCTGGATTCCTGACATTGTTAGACTTCTTTTCCCACAGATGATGAGAGTCTCTAGAGCTAGGACATAGCTCTGGAAATCCTTATTCTGAAGCCATATAACCTGAAACACAGCTGGTGAACTATCCTCCTGTCAGGGGCAAATCCACAGATGTAGTACATAAGGAGAAAGGAAGTTTATACTTATGTGAAAAATCAGTAAAATTATTTATAGAACTAACATTTAGGTTAGCATAAAAACTCAAGTCTGAAATAATGAGACCTATAAGCTAAGAATGAAGGAACTGTTGCTTCAGAAATGCTCTGACTTTAGACCATACTTTGATATCCAGCAACAACTGCTGAAGTTTTTTATTGTACTCCAGGGAAGACTGCTTGGCAGAATGGCCCAACTGCTCATGCTTTCAGAAGTCAGCATTTTTGAGGCATACACTAGGTAGACCCAACACCTATAAACTAGAGTCTTCTTTTCCCTGCTTTGATTTTGGTCACAGTTAATGAAATCTGAAATTTCTTAGATGATACTTCATCTGACAGTTTAGAGTAATAGCTTATCATCGGTAAGAAACTTCAAGAGAGGAAGAAATGAATGTCTCCTCATATTCAGGAAACAGTAAATCAATAGTAACACAACTTGGAAATTAAAATCAGTCACTATCAATACCTTTTTTTCTGTCTGTAATCATTGTGCATTGATGTGTAAAATTCTCAAAGTTTAATTTGGAGAAAGTATTTTCCTTTTTGACAGGATACTAGAAATCAAAGCTGAAAGTTTCAGTTGCTTCATTCTTTCTATTACTTTTTAGAGAAAAATCTCAGCGTTGAAGACAGAACTAGCTTTGAATCTCAGAGATTGCCCATGAACTACAGCATAAGAATCACCCCAGTAGATCTCCGTTGCTTATAGGGTGAATGACTTAAGCTATAAGGTTATAGAATCATGGAATCATAGAATTATCTGGGCCAGTTATGTACATCAATGCACATCAGTTTGCTTAATATCCACAAATATTCAAATAGCAATTAGTTTTTTAAATACTTTGAAAAATTATCTGCTCTGTTTGGTAAGTATGGAAATAATATAGATGCTAGCTGTCAAACGATAGCAATTTATACATCCTCTTCCTTTTTTACTATCATTTGTCAGAATCAGGTTTTTGTTATATGTAAAGATGTTTAGATCAATAGCTAGAAATCAGCTTATATTGCATCGATTTGTTGTGTAGATTATATATGAAGATGACAAGGGGTTATGGCTGACACAGACCAATCTCTAATTGACTAGTGAATTTACCACTTCTCAGTCAATTCTGTGAATGAAATACAATATCAGAAGTATTTTAAATATTTTTACAGTATGTTTAGTGACAAAAATGTTACAATGTGGATTTGTGTGGATTTGACTTGTCCCACTCTTCTGGCATGGGCAAGTGTCTCACTAGAAGGATGAGCAATGGTTCTCCTGCCTAACTCTAAGTGAATTTCATTTGGTTCCACCTCATCCAAGCAAGCTCTTTCAGAACAGGATTAGACAGAAAAATAACTCATTGAGCTTAAATTCTAAGTCAAGACGAGAAAACAATCTGTCCTCATCACTTCTGTGTATCTTTTAGAAAATATTTAAGATATCTCTCCAATGTTTAAGTAGTACAGCAATTTTTCAAAATTCTTGATCAAGTCTTATAAATTCAGAGAGTTAACAGGGACATTTGACCCTAAACACAACATCTAGAAGCTTCTAGACTCCAGTCAGAATTTTCTCCCCTTCATTTTTACACAGATAGCATTTTTCTTCAGAGTTGGTTGGTTATTTGATTTGTTACAGTATGATTGCTAGGTCCACACACAATCTCTCTAAACCAGTCTTGAAGAATAAAAGGGTTACGAGTCATAATAAATTAAGGTTTAAGAGTATGGTTTTTTTTTCTTATATGTGGTTCTCTCATTTCTGTTACAAATATTTTTGAAATAGAAATTCACTGAGAAACAGAATATGATGTAAGCTGTGCTTTAAAATGCAAAAATATAGAAAAAATTATTGATATCTAATTTAAAATCTAGCATCCTTCTATTCACAGGGATAATTAGTGTCTGTCAGATTTTCTTTTTGGAAAAGTAACATATAGAAATATTTACCTTAAATTATTTTTGGAAGAAGTGTTGCATTATAGGGTTGTACCTAGATGATTTTCCTAGCAGGATGGGATGAAAAGCTAAGGGAAAGTAAAATACATTCCTGTAAATAGACAAAAACCTCTAAATAAACTTTTCAAAGTTATGTTTTGGTCAAGGGCACTTATAATACTCCATCTTTAGACTAGGAATACTGCCTGGATCTACCTGTGCATCAAAACCGTTATCTTCAATATGCAAAACTAAAAAGACAATCTCTGAATATTCAAATTAATAATTTCTACGATTTCCCATTTCCACCTGTGTTCCAAGATTGTGTTCCAAGACTTTGGCTGAGATGTTCAGTGCTATTGCACAGTAGCCCGTATGAAGAACAGTTTTCTCATACCCAACATGGCTGGGAGGACATGTTGTACTAGATTTTTATAATTTTTTTCCTCCTTGGATTTTCTCTAGAATACCTATTTTTACCTTCTGCAATAAAATGACTGAACAATATGAACTTATGTAAAAATATCTCACTAATGGTGCTCTTTCTAAGTTTTATAATTGCACTGAGAAGAACACATTTACAATGCTGAATAGTTCTTAAGACAGTGCCATGTGTGAAAATTATTCATGCAGTAATATGTTTTCATTGCTTGTGAATAGGCCCTTAAAATCTTACTTATTAAAATCAAATAGAGACCAAGTAATGACTTGTGAACTTTGTGACCATTAAGCATTCATTTTTCTAATACCTTGACATTAGCAAGTAGCTGTTAAATATACATACATGCTGTTTGTTTTCTGCAATAGAAAAAATAATTAAATCGTTACAGAGCAAACAATCATTAATATATGTTAAATTATGTCATTATTGAGAGTAGAACAAAATTATAGTACAAAATTATCAATAATATATGATGAGGGGACAGGGAACTCAGAAGGAGTACAGAGATGTTATACATTGTTATGGTATACAGAGAAAAAATTAGGAAGGCAAAGGCCTCAACCTGGCCATTAATATAAGGGATAACAAAAAAAGTTTCTATAAATACATCAACAAAGACAGAGTCAGGGAGAACATCCATCCCTTACTGGATGCGGGGGGAAACATTGCGGTCAAGGACGAGGAATAGGCTGAGATACTTGATGCCACCTTGTCCTCCACCTTTAATTGTCAGACTGGCTACCCCCAGGGTACTCAGCCTCCTGAGCTGGAAGATAAGGATGGTGAGCAGAACAACTCCCCTGTAATCCAGGAGGAAATAGTTAAAGATTTGCTTATGAACCTGGACATGCATATGTCTATAGGGCCAAATGGAATTCACCCCAGGGTACTCAGGGGGCTGGTGGGAGAGTTCACCAATCCTCATTCCATTATTTATCAACAATCCTGGTCAATAGGAAAAGTACCAGATGACTGGAACGTAGCCAATGTGACACCCATCTACAAGAAGGGCAGGAAGGAGGATCCAGGAAACTATAGGCCTGTCAGCCTGACCTTGGTACTGGGAATGATGATCTTGGATGAGCTCTCACGACAAGGGCAGGCAAGGGATCAGGGCCACCCAGCATTGGTTTATGAAAGGGAGGTCCTGCTTAACCAACTTGATCTCTTTCTGTGACCATGTGACCCACTTTTTGATGAGGGGAAGGCTGTGGATGTTGTCTACCTTACTTTGGACAGCCTTTGACGCCATCGCCCATGATGTTCTTCTGGAGAAAGTGGCGAATCATGGCATAGACAAGTGTGCTCTTCACTGGATAAAAAACTGGCTGGATGGCCATGCCTGGAGAGTTGTGATTAATGGAGTAAAATCCAGTTGGCGACTGGTCACCAACTCAATGATCTCAAAGTTCCCTTCCAACTATGATTTTTCTGTGATTCTGTGATATGTAGCAACAAGTATGTATACAGTGTATCAATGGAAAGAGGAGAGTGAGAAGGGAGAAGTATGGCAAATGAGATAAGACAAAATAGGATAGACTAGGAAGATAGAAGCATAGAAAGGAAATAAACCCAAAAATATGGATTTTAAGGAGCACAATCCATTACATAATCTGTACAAGGTTTTTTATTTTGAATAAAACTATCTTCTTCAAAAACTTTCTGTCCCGGTTTGAGGTAAAACCGAACCTGTTTTGTGTTCTGCAATTTTACATTTTAGTTAGACCACCTCTAACTCTCTGAAATTAACAGCATATTGTGGAGAAACACACATACCTCTGTCCTAAATGACCAAGATGTGTTGTGTGTGTAAAATAAAAAACCAACAGGTTTCCCACACACTTAAAGCCTAAATAAGCCCTATAAAATAGGTAGAAAAACATAACCAATATACTCTAAAACTGCTCAAAAGGATTGTTAAATTTTGATTTTGTTTTTAATTCTTTTGTTTTAGAAAAATGAAAAATAACATCATCAGGTATTTCTGTCTGAGAAATTACTAGCATTTGGCTCAAGACACAAAGATATTACAGTACATACATGCAGTCTAGAAAGCTTGTGTTCTTCCCAGTAAGAATGGACACAAACAGAAAATGGATGCAACAAGAAAGAGTGGATTTTGGAGATTAATCTCTTGATAAATATTCAGCCTAAGAATCATCTTTCTCCGATCACCCCCATTTTTTCCTGTTGGGTGGTTCCACAGCCACCATTCAGGTGCGTGCCTAGTTTCCCAAATGCTGGCAAATAAGGAATGCTGAACACGTCTTACTCTGACAAAAATCTGCAAAAGGGATTGGGATGCCAGGCACTCCCAAGTGTAAAGTGTCAGATATGAACATAGAGTAAGTAAGCTGTAATCATGAATAAAAACTAGAGGAAACTAAAAGAAATGCTAAAAGTTGGATTGAGGTTCTAACATGTGTCTCCGAATATTTACTACACATTGATGGAGACTGAGGGAAATAACTGAAGTTTGGAGAAAGGCAACCGTTGTACCAACCTCCTGAAACAGCCACTAGTCACACAGGAATCAGTCACTGGGAAAATCATGGAGCAAGTCCTCTTGGAGCACATTTAGGGACATGTGGAGCAGTCATCATGGATTTTCTGAGGATAAATCATTCTGATTAACTTAAAATAAGAATCTCCAAAATGATCCTGAAGATTCATGTATGACAAAGACCTTCACAGAATCACAGAATATTCATGGTTGGAAGGGACCTTTGAGATCCTCGAGTCCAATCACAAAAAACCCCAACAAAACAAACAAACAAAAAAACCCCTAAACCCACCCCACCACACACCACACCCACCCACAAACAGACACCAACCAACAATCTTGGGCACTAGAGTATGCCCCGAAGTGCCATGTCTACACATTTCTTAAACACCTCCAGGTATTTAAGAAATACAGGCACCACACTCCAGGACAGCACTCTGTTGGCTCATGTTAACTTCTCTCCTAAAGTGACTGGATATGTGGACAAAAGGAGAACAGTGGTTGTCTACTCTACTTTGAATTTAGGTAGGCTTTTGACATTACCTTCCACAGCATTTTCATGTCCAACTTTGGTTATTGTGATGTGGATGAATGAGCACACAGACAGGCAATAATCTGATCAGATGTTGAGCTCAGAGAATCATGGTCCAGTGGCCAGTGTTGGACCTGTCCCGTTTCACATATTTGTCAGTGATGTTGAGCCAATGGTGAAGAACACACTCATCTCATATGGATGGTGACATCAAACTGCAGTGTGGGAATGTGGTACACCAGCTGTTAAGTTAGAGGGAGCAAAGCTGCCATCCAAAGAGACCCAAAGAGGCTCGAGGAACTGTCCAACAGAAAACTGATGAAGTTCAACAAGGCCAAATGTCAAATATTGCCCCAAGGAGCAACACCACTAGCTGGGGACAGAGGGGCTGGGGAGTAGATCTGAAGGAAGGCCTTTGGAAGGTGGTGAACAGTGACTTGAGCATGAACTCATGATGTGCCATGGCAGCAAAGATGTCCAACAGTTCCTATGCTGTATGAACAGTGAAACAACCTATAGATCAAAGGTAAGGGTTATCCCCTTATATGTAGCACTCATCAGACCACATCTAGTTGCTGCATCCAGTTGTGAGCACGAACACAGGAAAGACGTACATACTGGAGGGAGCTTAGTGAAGAGCACACCAGGTGGTGGGGCTGAAACACTTACCCCATTAGTAGAAGCTGAGGGAGCTGGGTTGGTTCAACATGGAGAAGGGGTGCCTTCATTCTAACAACCCCTTCTGTTCATTGAGGAGACAGTCAGACTCCTCACAGTGTTGCAGAAGAGTTTGTTGAGAGACAACAGGCCGAAGTTGCAGTAAAAGAGACTCAGACGAGGTATAAATAGTAAATAACTAAGTAAACAAAGATTAAATTTTCCTTATGAAGACAGTTAGGCAGTCAAGTAGGTTGCCCCAATATTTTATGTTATTACTGTCCTTGGAGAAGGTATGACTGGGCCAAGCTGTGAACGGCCTGGTCTGACTCCAGAGCTGGTCCTTACTTGGTGAGGGGTGCTCTAGAACCCTTCCTGCTTCAGTTGTCCTGTGATTTCTGTAATCATTCAGACACTGAAGACTGTGGACCATGTTCCTTCTTGTTTTGGCAGAGATAATCTCACATGTGTCAGAAGATCATTTTAGAGATGATAAAGTTGTCACTCCTCATTAATTCCAAAGTTCTGTATACAATCTAATCAGCATAAAAGTGGAGAAGATCCAACTGTCCTTAGAAAAGAAAACTATGCAAGGCCCTTTTAAAACATATTTAAACATTCTGATTTCTATAGTTATTCAATAACTACCTAGTTTCAGTGAATGAAAAGTATATTTAAAAAACCAAACACATATATATATAGCCAATAATCTGCTAGGGAAAGTGTCGTGGTTTCAGCTGAAATCACTGCAACCGGACCGACAGATGGCCCTTCCCATGTAGCACAAACATTGGCCTTATCATCCTGACCACAAACACTTCCAAATTTTTCAAGTTCCAAATCCTGTAGTTATGGACACCTAAATTCTTCAGATTTCATAAAATGTCACAGCATATGACAATAAAATTTTATTGAGACTGTGTATTAAAAAAAAATAAATAACCAATCAACAGTCAGACAAAAACGAGATAATTATTTCCTAGTATAATAAAATTATTATATAGTCTTTCAAACTTCATTCATACTTTCTTGGTACTATTTTTTCCTCTCAGGAATTTTGGCTCATACACTTTTATTACTTAGCTTGTGCTGATCTTCACACATGGAAGCCTTCACTGATCTCTTATTTGCGGTACTATGTTGCAGAACCATCTTCTATATTGGATTGGGTACTAGCACAAAATGGTGAAGGTTTTAATGAAATAGGAAACAAACACATTTTATTTCATTCTATTCTCTTCCAATTGAAGATTATTATTTCACTGCACTGAAGTGAACAGTATATACTTTGTTTTCTTCATGTCTGTCTTGGTGGACTCCTGCAGCCTTATTGTGCTGATAAAAAACTGATCTTAATTGTGTTCTTTTTATTTTAAAGAACTATTTATTTATACTACACAGTTACCCATAGGAAATTTCACTCTCCTGTCTGGTAACATTGGCCATGGACACCATGTAGATGGCTTTACAAACTATTTTCTCAAAGGAACACATCACACGGAGAGAGGAGTTAAAGCAGAAGAACATTTTAATCTTAGGCCCTCAGTTTTCACCCTCTACCTGTGTAACTTGACCTGATGAGAGCAAATGGAACCTTCCCAAATCATGCCCTAGCCATGGCTCTCTGTCTTATTTTAGTTGCAATTTTTGGTTGTAACTCACTGCAGTCAAATAGAAAAATACTGACAAAGTAAACCAAGGGTATGCAGTACAAAATTAGTGCTGATGCCTTTTATGCCTTTTTGTAGCCTTTAAGTGTGATTGAAATAACAAGGGGTGTATGGGAACACAGCTGTCTACCAAATACTCCTAGGAATGTGTAGAAACCCATAGGATTCTGCTGCATAAATCCTAGGATAAAATATTTTCCCTGATTATCACATAAAGCGTGGAGCTTAAGAGAGGCATTCTACATCTTTCACACTTTGCACAAGAAATTGGGGAAAATAATGTTTAATTCATTTCTTTGCTACTGGAATGTTAATAGTTACTATATTTTATGATAAATTTAAACAGTTTAGATAGTCCCTCTGAATGCCTAATTTCTCTTGTTATACTGCCTCATTCTGTCCTGAAATTTACTGCATAGAGTAAGTGGAGTTCAAACAGCTCCTATCACCAGGATAACAGTTGTTTCACCATGGATTCATCAAATAGTTCTACATAATGAAATAATTTATTAATGTGGTTAAATGTTCTTTTTTTTTCAGGCATACTCCACCTAAACAGGCTGATTCCTGTGAAATTGTGGCTGAAAGTGAAATTAATGATAGCTACAAGGATGACTGGCAAAAGATTTCTTTTGGGTTTTTGTTGTTTGTTTTTTGTTTTTCCTCTCTTTGAACTGTATACACTACACAGTTCTACACTTAGAATTAAATCATAAACCTAAAACTTTTCCTAAAGTCAATTTCTGTTACTATATGTTGTGTCCACAGGATCATCATCAGTCCTAAAATATAAATTTTGTGATAATACATTTTAAAAGAGTTGAAAATTAAACATTACAGGTTAGTTCTGCAGCATAAAAAAACCTGTCTTTTTTTTAAAGGAAGACTTTTAAATAGTTGACATATATTTCATGCTAGTTCTACTTGGGCTGTAGTACAGAGACAGACTAAATAGAAACTAAAAATAACTTTTAATTTAATTGACATGTAAGGGACAAGCGCTTTACAGAAAATGTGCTGTTGAAGTATAAAGAGAATCTCTGCAGTTAATGAATTTCACATGGTGTTGACACTTGTTTTTCACCATAGAAAATGCTAATGTAGACAGATTGTTCTCTGTAGAAAAGATGTACATGTAGTAAATAAACTCTTTATTCTAATTGTCAACTGATATAATAGGGATTTTATTGGTCATTCTTTATGCCCCTTTTGACCGGCATATTTTTATCTGTAAATTAAATCAACATAGAATTGTATTGCTATACTTATGTCTGTTTCTTCTACCAAATCTATTCTCTACTAAGGAATGTGCCTCTTTAATTTTTTGTATACACATTATGATTCTGTAATTCTTTGATCTTTGAGAGATTAATCCTTTTAGTCTTAAGAAAAGGTCAATATGTAAAATGGACAAAATTTCATTCTTTTCAAATTCACTGTCTAATTTTTGTGTTGATGCACTTATTTCAGCACTATTATCCTTAAGGTTATAGAACTAATTTAATTTAATTTGATTTAATTTGGTTTAATTGTGTTTAATCTCAACACTCAAAGACCAGATTCTGCAGGTCAGTTAAGGTGACTAGATAAGGGGAATGTATAGAGCACAGATCCATCCTGTTTGTTCTTTATTTTCTGTCGATAAAACTGCTGCAGCACTGAGTGATAATACAACAGAACAAAAAGGTAAGAGCTAGGCAATTATTCTGTTGTAGGAAATGATTCAAAAAATCGAAGTTCCTGAGAGATTAGTATTAAGTGACCAGCTTACTCCAAGAGTATTTTAGATGTTATAAGTGAACATTCTGTAAAGAAATACAGCTCAGTGATTAGATACTAAATGAGGATGTGGATAGCTGATTTCAATTTCCTCACTCTACCTCAACTGTCTTTCTTATTTCAAGAAATTCACTAATTCACACACATGTGCTACAGTTCTAGTAGTGTAAACATACATGGCTTACGCCATTTGTAATACCTCCAGAGGTACCTAAGACATTCACAGACCTACACATACCTACTTCAAGCTAGCCACCTGGAGTTCAGTTGTTTCTCATACACCATCACCAAGTGACACCTGAGATTCCCTGCAATTTGGATCTTTCCAAAGTCAGTGCTGAGATTTGGGAAGTTGGTATCCGCATTCCTCCATAGTACCCTATGCTGAACGGCTGAGCTACTATGTAGTAGTGCCTCTTTGCTTCTTTGAACTGGACCTGAGTCCTTAACTCTCTGTATGAATATAGGTGTATGAGATAAATACCACCATCATTCCACTATGTTTTTTCTTGTTTTTTTCAATTAACTTATCTCACAGGGTGCTGTGGCAGTGATGAGTCCAGCATAAATACTTGCGTGAATCTGTGCTCCTAAGTGAGAATGAGAGACAGATGTCAGATTAAAATATCTTTCCAATAGAGCAAAAAAGAGCATATAAACTCAGATATATAGATTTATTAATTTTAGTGCTGAAAATGACTGGTTGGGCCTAAAAAAAAAAAAAGGCATTTTCTTTCTTTTATTGTTTTTCACATATAGATTTTCCCCTGGAGCTCAGCTCAGAGGATCACTTACATAATATAAATGTGTGAAACCATTCTCATTGCTCAAAGAAACTGGAGTACTTTTAAGAGCATGTGGTACTTTATTATAACAATTTGCATCTGCAAATGAGGGTATGGTTGTATCTGCAGTGTGGATACATGTTCTCCCTCTTTAAGAATTTGACCAAATCATGGCTACACATCTATTAAGTGAGCCTCAAATATTAACTGACAATACCACATATTTTTTGTTTAGAATCATAATTTCCCTGCTTCTAAATTTTTATGTGTCAAAAGAAGCAAAGCACTCTAATTTTCAATTTATGAAATTCAATTTCTATTTTTTAAAGCACTGGTGGCAGAAAAATAAGTACTCATAATAATGAGGCTATAAAAAAGCCAAAGGTGTAAACTCACTATTTAAAATATCAAAAGAGAACAGGCTGGAAGAACAAAGTATACAAGTACCTGTGCAGTTGTTGAAGTCTACTATATCTGATCATTTTATTAGTTGGTGAAGATGCTGCTTCTTCTATGATGTTCAATAGAAGAAGACCGCTTCCAGAGATGGGGCCTCTACAAATTCCCTGGGAAATCTGTGCCAGTGTCTCACCGCCCTCCCCTCACATTAAAAAATTCCTTCTTAATATCTAATCTAAATCTACTCCCTTCCAGTTTAAAACGGTTACCCCATGTCCTATCACTACACTTCTTGATAAATTGTCCCTCTCCATCTTTCCTGCAGGCCCCCTTTAAGTACTGAACAACTACTATAAGATCTCCTTGAAGCCTTATCTTCTCCAGGCTGAACAACCCCAAATTTCTCAGTCTGTCTTCATAGGAGAGGTACTCCAGCCCTCTGATCATCTTCAAGGCCCTTCACTGGACCCGCTCCAAAAAAGTCTATGTCCTTCTTATCTTGAAGGCCCCAGAGCTGGACACAGTACTTCAGGTGCGGTGTCACTAGAGCAGACTAGAGGGGCAGAATCACCTCCTTTGACCTGCTGGCCATGCTTCTTTTGATGAAGCCCAGGATGCTGTTGACCCTCTGGGTTGCCAGCATGCATTGCCAGCTCATGTTCAGTTTCTCACCAGCCAACACCCCCAGCTCCTTCTCCTCAGGGCTACCCTCCAGTCATTCTCCACCCAGTCTATATTTGTGCTTGGGGTTGCTGTGACTCAGGTGCAGGACCTTGTACTCGGCCTGATTGAACTTCATGAAGTTTGCACAGGCCCATCTCTCAAGTCTGTCCACACCACACAGCTTGGTGTAGTGGTGTGGCCAACAAGCAAATGTTTTGAGGGTGCACTCAGTCCCACTGTCCATGCTGTCAACAAAGATATTAAACAGTGTCAGTCACAGTATTAACCTCTGAGGAATGCCACTCTTCACTGATGACCACTTGAAAACTTGAGCTGTTGATTACAACTCTCTGCATGTAGCCATCCAGCCAGTGGATCCATCCCTCAAATCTATGTCTCTCCAATTTAGAGATCTTTGCACAAGTCTGTGTAGATGATGTCAGATGCTCTTTTCTTGTCCACCAGTGTAATGCCATTGTAGAAGGCCACCAAATTTGTCAGACATGATTTGCCCTTAGTGAAACCATGTTGTCATCACTTTTTTTTTCCATGTTCCTTAACAGAGTTTCTAGGACGATCTGCTCCATGATCTTGCCAGGCACAGGGGTGAGACTGACTAGTCTGTAGTTCCCCGCATCTTCATTATTATTTTCTCTTTAAAAATGAAGGTAATGTTTCCCCTTTTCCAGTCAGAGGGAACTTCACCAGACTGCCACAGTTTCTCAAATGTGATGGATAATGGCTTAGCAATGTCCTCCAGTTCTCTCAGGACCCGCAGATGCGGGTCTTTCAGGACCCATCAGGTCCCATAGACTTATGGACCTTTATGTTCCTTAGATAATCTTGAACCTGGTCTAAAGCACTTGTCAGTGAAGACCAAGGCAAAAAAGTCATTGACTATCTCAGCCTTCTCCATATGCTGGGTAAGCAGGTCTCCTGTCTCCTTTCAGAGAGGGCCCATATTTTCCCTATGTATGTCACTGACATACATAACTGTATCTGGACTTTAGTTTTCCTTACCTGATTCCTGTCTGCTTGGACAATTTATCTGTATTCCCCCCAGGCTACCTGCCCTTGCTTTCACCCTCTGTAACCTTCCTTTTTTGTGCTTGAGTTTGTCTAGAAGCTCCTTGTTCATCCATGTAGACATCCTGGCATTTTTTCCTGACTTTCTCTTTGTTGGGATGCATTGCTCCTGAACTTGAAGGACATAATCCCTGAATATGAACCATGGACAGGTCTACCCGTGTGTTTTCATCCAGGAAATCTATCCATTGCTCTCCCTCATAGCACTTTAGCTTGCTCCACAGCATGTTTGTGGGGAATGACAATGAAGTCCCTTTCAGACGAAGTTAAACCAAGAGGTTTGGTCCAGGCAGGTACCTGAAACCCTCCAACTGCTAATGTCTACTAACTCTACAGGACGACTAGCCTAGAGGTGAGGAAATGTAAAACTGCAGAAACACATAGCTGAATGTCTAATCTGTAATATCAACCATTTTGTTGTACAGATCTGCTGCCAATATGATGACCTAATTGCTACACTATAAACATAAACCTTAATATCTAGGTCATACTATAATGAGTGAGACAGCTGGTGTAAATTGTTGTAAGTCATAGAATTAATTTTACATTTATTATATTCATTCAAGGATTTTTTTCTTCAATTTTCCTTCTCAAATAATTTTTCTACTGTGTTTTCTTGTTGCAGAAAAATGATCACACACAAAAACACATAGACATATATTTATGTACTTCTTTGTGATTCTGTAAGTCATAGATGGCTCTTTTCTGCCTCTGAGTGCACTGCAATATTTTGATTATTTATTATAAAAATACATGTTATTGAAAGGAATTCCTCTACAATTGAATGGATCTCCACTAGGAATTGCAGATCAGCACCTTGCTGCAGCTTGAAAAGTGAATGAGTGGTATGGTTAGTAGCAGACACATAATTTGTGAGAAAATACAGTGAAAAAATGAAAATAATCCTTCTTAACAGTTTCAGTGGGAACTTCTGCACATTTACACTAATTCTAATATCTCCCTCTATTTTCTCCCTAAATCTCTCTTTCCAGTCAAGCACCTGGAGATGGACAAGCAGTGAGATACAACAGCAGAGAGGGTAAATAATGCATCACCAGCATGTAAGTACCCTTAGCAGTACAGTAGCTGCTTTGACAGACTTTTTTAAAATAGAATGTAGGAGAGAGGTGTTTTCTGAGCTGCAAATATAATTCTAAGATCCTAAACATAAAATAAAATCAAAACTTTATCAAACCTTGTGATTGTTCTAAGTGTAGGATTTAATGACAACTATGAGTTAACTACTTATGGTAATAATCCTCCTGTTGTTTTTGGGACAGCTGGAATTTGCTGCTGAGTTTATTCCAATTCCTCCATTTCAATTTTTTTGGTTGTTTGGGAGATTGCTTTGGTTAGATTTCCCCTCACCCCCCACCCCAGTGAGGGATTTAATCCCTTTCATTAGCAGCAACAGAAATTTCATGAAAAGAAATTTTGCAAAATTAAGAGCAAAATTAGTAAGAGGAACTAGTAAAACTTATGAGACTGTAGACAAACTGAAACATCTTGTCAGGAGTACCTAATGAAGCAAAGATATAACAATCTACGATTCCCCCAAAACAGAAAATTTAAGTGGACAAGAAAAGAGGAGTTCTGTTAAACAAGAAACTGGGTGCGGGGAGAGTCTAAAGAAGGGGAATGGTAGACATATGTGCATGGATTTGTAAACCTAAAAGAAATGTTTTTCCTTGTATTTATTTCAATAAAAATGAGGATCAGGCTTTTCATTATGTCAGTACATTAAAAAAGGTAGCAGAAATATTAAAAAATATGAAAATGACAATACAATGTCCATGTTTCAAAATATTTAGAGAAAAAGATCAAAATCCTACATAGGTTAATACTGTGGAAACCCATATTAACAGTATGAAAAGCAAATAACTAAACACGCAAGAAAGGCAGACATGAAGAGGTATTAAAGAAAGATAAATGAAGGAATAAGGTGTAAGACCCTAATTGCCAGTAAACTGTTCTGCCTCTTTTCTAGGTTAAAAATTCTAGAATGAATGAAAGCAAAAAATCAATAACCGAGGAGGAAGACAGGAAAAACCACCCAACAAACAGCCCATAACAACCAATATACAGTACTGAATATTTTTTTTTATAATGAGGAATAATAAAACAAACTTGCCAATGCCAATATTTTTTCCATAAAATTTTAGAAAATTTATAGACAGAAGAATTTATTTCTAAGGCTCCCATTATGATCACTTTGGGGTTAAAAAAAAAAAACAACTAAAAATCTCAAAGTATTTTTAGTTTTGAGATTAGGCAAAACAACCCAAGGGAATATCTCATGAACATCAGTGGAAGCTCCACTGTTACATGAGACAAGATTTGTAAGAAATTCTTCTTGTATCGGAGATGGGCTCAGTAGATTTTTGTACCTATTTTCTGTTATTTCACACAGCTGGATTTTTTTCTTCAAGACATGGAAACTTGTTCCTTACCATGCAAGGATTTCCCTCTGCCCAGAAAATGACATTGGTATAGACTCCAGCATTATTTCTATTTCTTTCTGTCATCTATGCATTTAGAGACAGTGTAAAATTTAATTTATGATTTGAGATATAAAGTAGGAATATTGACGATACTTATTCTTCCCCTCTCATTCTGGGAGGGGAAAGATAACATAATTAAATAAGAAGTCCTTTTTTCTAATAGTAGTGATAACCACCATGACTTCAGAGCCTGTGGGTCCCAAGGCACCTAGGCAAACACAACTAAAACAACTAAAAGACAAATGATAACACAATTCAGTAAATTTCAGAACCCTTAGGAACAAATGAAGGAAAAAAGCACAACCACCACTCTGGAATGACATACATAAACTAATTATTCAGTGAGGAAAAATCTTATTTCTTAATCGTTAGCATTAATCATCAGCATCTTAATCATTGTTATGAACAATTAATGTGCTATGCTCTTAATGCTTTCAGAAATGGAAACTACATTGCATAGTTTTCTAAGATGGGGATATGATTTCATAGATCCTTTTTGCTCATGGATGATTAAGATGAATCTTGGTGTAATCTGCACAGTGTTGTAAAGCTGTAACAATGAAACAGGTTGCTTCACCTTTGAGAAATTTTCAGCATGTATTGTGGACTGAAGTGGATTGTCTATGAAATATATCTTTTTTTGATTTGTCAAAGTGTTTGACATTTTATTTGGGGCAAATTAAACTTTTGATAACTACGTTCTGCTTACAGAAATTACCAGTACCTTTAAATTGGATAAAGTATCAGTTTCTTACTATACGGTGTTACTAACCAGCTGACATGTTTCACTAAAGAACTGAATTTTTTAAACTATTTTTCTGCATCAGATGTTTGGGCAATGATGTTTTTTCTGATGTGTTTGGTTTTGCATATAAAGGTTAAAGCATCTTTTATTTCTAATTGTAATGGGAGGGGTTCCCATAGGAGTTGGGAATATTGTGCCTCTTGATCTTTTTACTTTCTAGGACAACATAAATAATTCAATTGGAATCTGTATTTCTTCTGCACAACTTAGCTCAGGTCTTTGTTCCTTAGACTTCAATTTAGGATGACTTAATGCACACGATACGATTCCTAAAACATGCAATGAGGTTTTTATAGGTTTCTATTGCCTTTGGATGCCCTTTCTTCCCTTTTGAATGTCTGTGAGTGTCATGCTTGCAATATCTCAAGGAATTGAGTCCAGAGTTTTTAGGAAATGCAAAGGAAGCTGCTGCCTTCCGCTCTGACCTGAACAATCTTATTACAGGGCAAACCCTGAGCTTCTACTAGAGGTACGAATCCAGTGCAATTCCAGCAAAAAACTTGGCTGGTTAATCTATTTTTCTTCTGTTTTTAAGGGGGGTTGGTTTTTTGTTGTTGTTGTGGTTTTTTTTTATTTCCACCCCCCCCACCTCTCCCCAATTTTATTTTAAATATACAATCAGCTCTTTCTAGTTTACTGACCTGGGTAGAGCAGGTTATAGTTAATAGTAACAATTTAGCATTCTGAGATTAATGCTGTTATTCTTGTGACACAGGGACATCAAAAACAGTATAAAAACATTCAGAGTGACAGGTGGCATTTGCTTTGTTACTCTGCTTTTGCACATGCCTGTGACATCTCTTCATAGACACAGTAGGGCTTTGATTCCTTGGTGTTTTGTATTCATGTACTTTCGACTGCGCTGCTATGGATCTACAGTATGTTAGGAATTGCAGAAATTCAAAGCATGCATGTAAAAGGATAAATGATAAATTGTTGGTGGGGAAAAAAATTGCTGTGGTCAAGCATGGGAAATAATCCATGAGTGATTTATATTCCAGAAAGAGTATAAACTCCCATGGGAATATAAATGGTTACTATTGTTTGTCCTACAATTTTCAACTATTCCAAGGAGGTTTCCTACTAATACTAATCTTAAAAATAGATGGTAGTTAGCAAAGGCCACAAATGCACCCTGTCATAGCTGGGTAGTATATTTTAATCCTGTAAGTGTCATTGTGCCACTCTCTGGTTCAACATTGGTTTCCCAGTTTAGTATTCAGAGAGCTAATTCATTTTGTTGCTGGCAGCAGTGCATTAATGATCAAGCTACGACAATGAACACTGTCTGCATAACAAATGAGTCTTTCTCAAGCTGCAGTAAATACAAAGTGATTAACATGAAATAACTGCTCCAGCAAACTGCTTCTCTGCTTTTAAATAGATACTAGTGTTTTTATTTAACCCTGCATTTGTCAGATATGTCTTGAATGGGCTTGTTAGCATTTATTTTTTGGCTGAGTTAAAAGCAAGGGGGGGCTTTCCACCTTGGAGCTTTCTTTTATAGAACACATTCTCTTGGAGATCTGCCGTTAGCATTCTAGATGCAAATGATTATTAATACTGTGTTCCCTGCTTCTGACATTTACTAAGGCAGAAGCATCAAATAGAACTAAATCACGTCATGCTCCTTGCAAGTAGCTAAATCCTGCCATCCTATCTAGGCTAATGAAAATAAGGTCTGAGCAGGTTAATGTTGCAGTTGTTAATAACCTTTAAATCTAAAAGAGCACAAGGTGGAGTAGGTTTGCCTCCCAAGTAAGATGTGAAAGTATAAAGAGGGAAGGTGGGGGAACAAAAAGAATCAAACTGAGTTTGCTCTCTCCTCGCAGCTCCACCCCTGTTTTTCTTCTTAATCCCGATGTAGTGAAAGAACTGAGCAATGTCACTGTATTATGAAAAGATGGGATTATTCTATTCTTAGAAGGAGTAAGACAGAGACGGAAGCAGTTGATTTGAGTGTCCCTTATCCTCATTGCCACTCAATCCCTGTTGGGGGAGCCCCTACCTGAAATGTAACAGAGAAAACCAAAAAGTATAGCCGCCTCCACAAAATACTTTGAAATGCTTCTTTTGTCATCCAGACAATCCTCTAAAGCTCTTCACGTTCCCACTGTCATCTCACTTCATCTCATTATAATGTGCCAGTAGAGTAGGCTTTTCACTCCACAACAACGTTTTAGAGAGAGAGTTTTATTGAAAGATGTAGTATGAGAGCTCAAGTATTATTTTTATTATTATTATTATTTTTTGCTAAGGCTTTGCTGTAAGGATTTACTGTTTGCATGTATTTTTAAAGGACTAGAAATTTCCTTGTTTAGATCACATATGACGCAGTTTTACAATTAGGTCATAGAACTCGAGTGGTTATATATATTTTGAAAATATGTCTTTTTACCATTCTGTGAAGTTCAGTTAAAGGTACATATCAGTGAAAAATAAACAACATCATGCCAATTTGAATCATATTCAAGAGGAAGAGAAAAACAAAAATCGGAAGAGAAAATTTTAATTTCCTCAAAGAGAACACAAAAAGTATTAACAATATGTTTTTGTTGTGTTTTTTTTTTCCCCTAAGATATACTGACCCACTCACCATAAGTATCAAGTAAAATTTAGAAAAGTGGACAAAAAAGAAGTAAGTTTAGACTCTGTTTAAAAATCTGGAACCAGTTTCTTTTTCATTCTTTAAAAATAGGTCAGGTTCATGGGAGCCTTAAATCAAAGGAAAAAAAAAGAATCCCCTCTGTTCCTAAGAATTCAAACTGTGCATGGATTATTAAGAAAAAGGAAAGATTTGGGAAACATCGTTGCTTGGAGCAGGATGCATATGGACCTGTGACTATGATATAACCTACCAAAGACCATGAGTCGAGAAGAAAATTACTGGTAAACAGGAAAAACAAATTTCCCTTGACAATTAGAGACTCAAATGTAATCACATTTAAATACAATAAGATCAATACAGTTGTGCTGATTCAGAGGCACAAAAATTCCCATAACTCCAGCCCTCATCTTCCATTTTTGTAAATTACAATAGCTTGAAGATAGTAGCATCCAGATAATGCAAGGATGGGGTGTGCCTGCTGTGCTCAACAGAGTGAGATCTGGAATGCTTATAACCACAAAGACCTACTGACGTTTAAGTAATCACAAAAGAGGTAACATCTTCTACCTCCTGTTTTTTCAGTACATTAGGTGTGCAATGAACCTGCATAAGTACTTGCTTACTGCTACTTTACTCCCACCTTTTAAAGCTCTGGTATGCAACTATAGACTGTAGCAAAGCTAGGTTCAGGAAGCCTGAAAACACACATTCATCTGGCTCATGGGTAAATTTCACGGGTCCTTCTAATCTCTGTCCTTTCTCTTTCAAAATTATAAATATCTATGTTTTAAGAAGATATTTAAGAAGGTTAAATCAGACTCACATTAGGGCTATTTAGCTAAGAACGTTTTTTCTCACGTTTCTTTTCTTAAATTAGGGGTTATACGCTAGGATTTAAATGACAGACCACTAATGAAAATTCAGTAATTAATGAAAATGTTGAAAAATAGTACTATATCATGATAGCAAAGCAAGAACACTGGCTCAAACTTACAGCTCTCAAGTCAGTTAAACCAATTTCAGTTGATTATCAACTGAAGTTGATTAAATAAAATAACTGACTCCCTAACAGACTCAATTAATGAATGAGTGAACAATAAAAAAAAGCATAAGAGAAGTGATGATTGTCATACAGTGTATGATTGTCATACACTGATGCTTCAAGCCAACATCAATTTTTAGGGACAGTTGTTTAACAATAAATTGCTGTGGGGCCACCAATCATTGTTTGTACGCTTTCTTATTGCAAGATACAGAAATTCCCATCAAATCAAGGTACAGCCCTTGAACACAACATGTGAAAATATATATAAAATAAAATCTCTATTCCTTTTTACAGTGTAGTTAAATTTTGCATTAATATGGTAGCCCCTATTATTTGGGCAGTTTATTATGGGGTCAGAGAAACAATAGCGTATGAAGTCTCTCACACCGAGAATTATATTGAAACCATATGTAAACCTTACTCCTATGGTTTCTTAAGAGGTATCCTACAGCTTTATTTATGGTAAGATCATAAAAAAAATTACGATGATAGTGATGGGATTTTTTAAGAGAACTTTTCTGTTAAGTTTCCAGTCCTTTTCTTTGGTCTGGCTTTTCACTGGATCAATGTTAAATGATAAAAGCTTTGCTTGTCACATCCTTTACAGCTACTTAAGCAGGAAAAACAGCTCTGCAGTGGAGCTAAGGTAAAGAATTTTAATCATAATGAATTTTACTTCTACTTTTCTTACTTGCTTCATTCACGTAGTTCTTTGTTTCCTCTTCCTTTTTACTTGTTCACAGGAGACTTTAAGTGCAAATAGAAAACATCAAACAGGTCAGCGTTTAATAGTTTTGGCCTTGTGTTGGTAGTATCAGTGTACTTTCTCCAACCACTGTTTAATGCAAACATCTTTCAAAATCAGATTCTGTCTTCTGCAACAATCCTCCTGCATTATTTACATTATTGGTTCTGTTTTTTCCAATTTTTGTCCAAAACTACATGTTATGTAGTTTTTTCTTTCAGCTATATTACCTGCCTTTTAGTAGTTAACTTACAATTTGCCTGAAAAATATTTGACTGAAAAATATTTTAAGTTAAAATTTAAATTGCATGCTATATAAAATTGCATTGTTTCCTCTTAAAGAATTATGTTGACTGGATGCCAAACTATGCTTTGCTTATACAGTCTCCACTGGAATTCTGCAGCGTATGGCTGCAGCTACATAGCATTTGGGGATAACAGATTTTTGAACAGCTTTTGGCAAACACTCTAAAACATTGATAAGCATTAAGGAAGAAAAGAGGAATAGAACACCACATGGAGTTTTCATTAGTAGAGTTGTGATAAATTGACAGTGCTTGCTCTTTTATTCATGCACTTATCACTGGGGAGCATCAGGCTGCTGGAGTAAACATCATGGATGGGAAAAACACACAGAGAACTGCACTGCTACAAGGAGGGAATGATTTAGGGACTTATCAGCATACTCTTAGTGATTTTGTCTTCCCTGGTGCCAGGCAACAATTTATGCATTGAAAGTTCTTATTGTCTTGTTTATATTTCTTAAGCATTGTTAGACTGAAAATAGGGAAATCCACAATAATTCTATGTCTTTACTAGTATGAAATTATAGTATTAAGAATGGTTATCATACTGTATGATGTACCAAACCAGGAATATGGATCTTCATGGAACATCTTGTGCCAAAAGGCTAGTATAAGTTCAAGGAAATTTTAAAGGACATAAGTTCTTCATGTGAGAATGTATTATGATCATTGTGTTCTGATTAATTTTACCATATTCTTTTAAAGAGGTATCTATTTACTTCAGTAGCCAGAGACATATTTACACTGAGTTCTGAACAGAAAGCACTTTACAATGGGTCTATAAAACATCAAAAGCATATAGGTCTCTGAGCATCAAAAACCCCTGAAATTATTGTATGGATTTCCAGTTTTCTCCTAGATAGAGAACAAATGCAGATCATATTATCAAGAATCAGAATAAGAAAGAAAGAAAAATAAAAAAGTAACATTTCTCTCCTCCCAGTAAAACCTCCGCTGGTTGTTTTTTGTTTTACTTTGTTGAATATTTATTTACTATTCTTACTTATTACTTACTTATTCAGATAAAGTGGAAGGAAATGAGTCTTCTGACAACCTGCTTTGATGCTGCTTGATACTGAAGTGATGAGGAGCTGTTGGATTCCTGTTAGTTACCTCTGTGGATTAATGAAGGGTAAGACAGAAATTGCAGAGCTGCCATGCAGAATAACCTTACCTGATAAGGCTGTTCTGCCTTCACTGCAGTAGGTGAGAAGGGCAGGCTTATGCAGAAGGCTTATGCAGCAGGCTGTTTTTTCTGTACCTTAATGAGAAAAATTGACCTGTTTATCCATCAGCTGTCTTCTTTGTTTCAGGCCATTTTTGGAAAACCTTTTCTGTTCTTAAATGTAGTATTCAAGCAGAATCCTCCAAAAGGAAAAAATACCTACCAATAGATGGATTTGTAAGACATTGACATTCACAGGCTACTTTAAGAAACATAGTATTACTGATTTGAGTTATAAGGTATATAAAGTAACGTATGTGTGAACACATGCTCCTTTTTCCCACATTGTAAACTGTTTTCATTGTCTCCTACACCCCTTATAGCTTAGCTTTGCTTTTTATTTTTGTATTGCATCTTTAGGAACATCTTTCAGCAAAAAAAGTAAATTATGAAAATCTCCAAATTTCAGCTTTTTTTCATGTAGGAAATGAGCACTTTGATAACATAATTTCCCTTGGCTTTATTTTAATGATAAAAATATTTTCTAATACACAATAGAAACACAAACTTTGTGTGTCAGACTATAAAACCAAAGGAAGTATCCTTCAAGGTTACTGAATCAAATATTCAAAAGAAGAAAGTAAGAAAATTCAGAAGTAAAGATGGATTGAAAAATTAAGTTAGAATTAAGGTAGAGTGAAAAATTATCTATTCCACTGCCAATTTTCAATCTACTTTTTAGCTGACTTATGCAGTTCATATCTCAACAATTTGTCTGAAAGAATACTATGGGAGACCATATTGAAGGCTTTATTAGTGTCAAGGTGAACAATACACACAGCTCTCCTTTTGTCCATGTGGCCAATCATCTAACTGCATAAGATAACCAGTTTTTTCAGACATTACCTCCTGTAGTGTAAATCCATAGTGGCTAATCCCAGTTACCCTCTTGCCTTTCCTAAGATTGGCAACCACTTTCCAGCATTAGCTAGTCCATCATCTTCGCCGGTACTGAGATGAGGCTAATCAGTGTTTCTCTCTAGACACTCATTCCTCCTTTCTTAAAGGTGAGTGTGAGCTTTGCCTTTTTCTCATTTTCAGGAACCTACCCCTATCACCATGATCTTTCAGATGGTAGAGAGTGGGCTCACAGTGATGTTGGATGCATTCCTCAGCACCCTCAGATGCACCTACTTCATCCCATGAACTTGTGTACGCCCAACAGTCCACAGTGCGCCCTCACTCCATCATCCATACTCTGGGTAATGCTTGCTCCTGCAGGCTGTCATTAGTCCTGCAGGCAAGCTTTCACCTTAGCAATGAAAACTAAGGCAAAGCAGACATTGAGAACCTCTGCCTTTTCCATGCTTCCTTTCATGACATCCCCTGTTCCACTGATCCATGGACTGGCAGTTTCTTAAGCCTTCTCTTGGCCACCAATGTTTTTAAAAAAAATCTCTTCTTTTTGCCCTTCACATCTCTCTGTTTTCACCTACAGCTGAGCTTTGGCATTCTTGACTCTTGTCTTTTTGTAGAGACCCCTTAACATTACAAGTTAACTTATAGCAGCATATTAGACTTTTCCCCACACTCTCAGACAAAGTCACTTTGCTAAGGCCTTAATCTGCAGATGGCTGATTCAGCCCTCAACATCCATGAACTGACTATCTTTTACGGAATATACTGGCAGAAAGTAGACTGAGTTACTTGCTGTAGGCCATTTCCACAGCAAACAGCCTCCCTCCTACTCAAAACACAAAGATTTCAGTTTGTACAAATTGTCTAAAATGTTTTTTCACTGAATGTTTTAAGCATTTCAGTCCATAGGTTGCTTATTAATTGTGTGATGAGGGTATTACTTTAGTAGTAGCTTATGATTCAGTGATCTTTATGTAGCAGCACATAATTCCCACCTAGCATGATGCTTCTGACATCCTAGTGCTTGGCAGAAATCAGTCTTGACAGTTCCCTCAGTCTCTGGGACTGTGTGTAACATCAGCATTCACAAGGCAGTTACGTTCAGGTAGAAGATAGTGATATCTGACAATATTGCCTTATTTCCACCACACAAGTATTAAGGAGAGCCCAAGCCTCTTAGCAAAATTCACTTACTGCTTTTTTTGATATCTACAGTATATTTTTGCCACATATGTAGCCGTTGTTATTTTGAGTTATGGTAGATCCACAAGTACAACCCTCCGAAAACATTTCCAGAGTGCAGCAATTCCACAGGGCAGCAATGTTTTTGTTAAAAATCTGAAAACAGAACTTCCAAACGCATCTGACTAGTCTCTAGGTTTTAGCAAAACTCCTTCAGACAAGAGCAAGGTGGTTGTCAAAAACAGCTTCCCTTGAAAATGCTGCAAAGTGTTAACATATTGCTTAGTATAGTTTGAACAAATAAAGATTGGTGGAATATAATCCGTATTTGATGTAGATGTCCAATGTTGGTAGCAGGAGGCTGCAGCATGGCCTCTGTGAGTAGAAGCCAGGGACTGCCCTGTACAGGACACAATAGATCCCAGCCAGCTCCAACAGACTCAAGATAGTGGTGCCTCTGTAAAAATATATTTAAGAAAGCAAAAAACCTTCAGTAGTAAGCAGTGAGGGAGAAAAAAAGTGAAACAACCTTGTAAACACCAAGGAGAGAGAAGGAAGGGAGAAAGTGCTTCAGGGGCTGGAGCATAGATTCCTCTGCAGCCCATGGAGAGGACTACACCAGAGCAGATACTCATGCTAGAGCCCATGTACAACCCCAAGCTGACACAGGTAAAGAAACTGCAAATAAACCCTGAAGAAACTGCAGTCTATGGGAAGGGCTGCAGACACTAACATCAAGTTCATGAGGTTCCCCAGTCAGCACACAACCACATAGCCCTAACTGGACCGTATCTAACTCTGAAGCTGTTGGCTTCTCAGTAAGAATGTCCTAGATGTTTCTTCTCCCAAGTAAGAAGTGATAGGACAAGAGGAAAAAACCTCATGTTGGCCAAAGGATATTTAGATTGGATATTAGGAAAATTTAATTCACAGAAAAGGATATCAAGCATTGGAACAGGCTGCCCAGGGAAGTGGTTAAGTCACCGTCCCTGGAACCATTTAAAGGACATGCAGATGTGGTGCTTAGGGACATAATTTAGTGGTGAACTTGGCAATGCTAGGTTAATGATAGGATGTGATGATTTTAAAGTCCTTTTCCATCCTAAATGATGCTATGATTCTATATTTGGGTGGTAAGAGCAGTACACTCATCTGGTAAATCTCAGAAAACAAGACAGGTCTCTATAGATGACATATAGATGACATATAGAACTTGATCTATGTTGCTTATAGGCATGAGGCACTCTAACCCAAACCCTTCTTTTCTATCACCTCCTCATTTTCTTTGTTCCACAAAAGATCATATCCTTTCACTCCAAACTCAGTCATACCCTGACTCATTCAGAGGCGTATGCCTCTTAGACAACAGGCCTTTGTCATCCTGAAAATTAGGCATTGCCTCAAGCAGTTTGGGGCAGCCTTGCAGCATCTCTGAAGACACTTTGCCCAGGGAAGGGCAGAAACTGCAGTAGTTTGTTGGAGATAAGTCCCAGTGCTGTCCATAACTTCTTGGCTAGGAAGACATTTCTGGCTATGCCAAAGCATAGACTTATGACTGCACATCTATTTTAGGACAGGAACTCCTGCTGGACTGTTAATTCTGAGTGAGCCCTGTAGGGACACATTACTTTCTTGGCAGCATCATAGCGGCAATCTGGACATGTTCTGTGAGAGACGGAAAGACAGATAAGGCAGAAAAATGGAATAGTTACTGCCTCACATTTTCAATAACATTTCTGGCCTGAACTAGAAACAGACACTACTCAAGTTTATTGAGCTGCAGTCTGACATAATGGAACAGTTGCTGGCACTTGCAAAAGCTCAGCATCACCAGTCATCTTTCCCTTGCATAGACATGGTATCAGGAAGTGTGGAGTTAAACTGAAGCATTTTATGAAGTTTTAAGACCATTGTTCCATCCCTTTGGTTGCTGTGTAATTCCATCTTTTTTCCAAAGCCTGGGAATTTTTCTATGATATGGGAGCTGGAGCAGCCAGCATTGGCTAATGCTATCATGGGAAACCCAAGGACTTGGGTTCCAAAGAAGACTTACAGACAGTTGCGAGATTTCAGGCTAGATATTGTTGGGAGTACATAGAGACAGACTGGTAGATCGTTACTTGGAGCAGTTCCTGAATGGTCCTGTTCACTGACTTCTTATGCTGACTTATTATCAGACACGAGACTGCAGCATGTGTTTTCATTCGCCTCTTCTGTCTTTTTCTTTCCCTCCACTCTGTGGTAAGTAGCTCTTAAGAAAGAAGCATGTGGTTGTGATTTTTGTTACGTTGTTTGCATTAGTTTCATACATAATCTTTACCTATCTGTCCCATGTTGCATACACGAAATCTTTATCTTCTTCAATTCTTCTGAAGAATTGCGCATAACTTTTCTCTTTGTACTATAGTTTGTTATGTAGGAGGTTTTGTCTTATTTGATAGATTCTATAATAAATTTTTCCCCTTTTCCTCATCTTATGGATATGAAACCTAGAAATGTGTGGTTGATTTTTGCAGAGATAATGACATCTAAGTTTCTTACTATCAATCAGTTATTAGGTAAAGGTCCCTGCTGAAATCAATAGGAATTTTATGTAAAAGATGTTTTACCACATCTTTTTCTTATTAAAGAAAGGAAGATGCGGGGCTTTTTTTTTTTCCTTTTCTTCTCTCTCATTAATTTAAATTACAGTTCCATTTGAAGTCTTTTCCAGGACTTCATTATAGTATTATGGAATACCATATGAAGTTTTTTGTTATCTAAAATAATTTATATAAGTTAAATCTTTCATAACACACTTGTAAGGTATTGAAACGGGGCCAAATGTAAGACAGTAATGTACTCACTTACTGTAGCTTAATACTGATACGGTATCTTGCAATCAAATACTACAATAAGAAGTATCAACTTCCATAGCTAATTTAATATTGTCCTCTGGCTTCATTAAGAAGAAGATATGCATACAAAGTGTTCTGTTTTTCCAGCTAGCTTTATATGCAATATTCATAGTGCTGCTAATGAAGTAAATAAAAGGAAAACAAATTCCTGCTGGATCCTAGGTTGTTCACTGTTATGAAAGGTCTCATTAAATGAATGGCTATTGTGTACAAGTATTTCACCACATTTTGGATATTAACATTAAAATAGGAGCATATAATATTTTCTAGCTTTATCCTACTACCAGAATTATATTGCTCTGAAATAAAATTGGAAACATTTAATTATTAAATACAAAATTAATATTTATGGCTTTCCATAGCAAACTTGTATTTAATAATTAAAGATTTATTTCAAGTAAACAATGCAAACATTATTATTTAATATCTGATTGCTGTGGCATTGATAGCCATTTCATTTTTTTCTCTGCAAATATGTACTCTGTACCACTTACACATCATCGAAAAGCTTCTGAAAACATTTTTCATATCAGAAAAAACAGAGGAATATATATAACAGCTTCTCCTACTAAGTGTAAATATATGGCAGAATGTCCTTGTTATTAAATGTCTAAAAGGTTTCTAAAATGTTTTTGATAGATGTTTATTAAAAAGGAAGCTTTCTAACTTTTCCAGATTGCTCTGGTCAATAAACTGTATAATGGTTATGAAGCAATTATAATACAGTAGTCACTAAGCATATTAACTCTTTAATTTCATTTTCAGGGAGAGAGAGAGGAAAAGGGAGTTCAACAGTTACTCTGCCATCAAAATTAAACTCCAAAATTCTTTCTGAGTTTGTTGTAAAAAGCTTCTCCTTCCAAAGATTTTCTAGTCCAGAAAAATTGTAACTGAATCTTAAGCTTACCCCTAATAGAGGGGGTGTACCATCATCACTACCATTTGCCACAGAGGTAAGTTAATGTGCTGGAAATTCTGACTTCTGGACAGGATCTTGAGGAAGCTTGGAAAACTACTTGCACAAAAAAATTAGTGTCTTCAGTTTGGTGTGAATTTAAAAATTTTGAGAGAATTTTAGTCAGCCTGGTAGATAGGACATACTGGCATTCTCCTGCCATTCTTGTGTTATACTGAGTTAATACTGAGTATTGTGAAACGGTGTGCAGACTTGCACATTCCATTATTATGGGAAAAATAGTAAGTATTTGACCAACCAAAGAATATTAAGTGTAGATTAGACTGTACAAGAAATACCCTACTTAGGTACAAAGCTGCAAAATATGTCTGCTTAGTTATCTTGCTTGCATAGTGTACATACCAGTTAATATGTGACAATCTTTCAGTCGACATGAGACAAAGGAAGATGGAGGGAGAAAATTTTTACTCTTCTGCTGATGACTTGTGTATGCATTAACCTTCAAAAGGGACACAAGGGACACAATGACTTGTATCTATACTACAGAAAAAATATTTTCAAGGGCTAATGGAATTTTTGCCACATCTTCACCTCTATAAAATTACTTTTTTTAATTTTTTTTTTTTTTACTGAATCATTGATAAGCAGACTGTTTTCTAAAAAAATTCATAACTAATAGAAGGCAGAGCTTGAGTAGATAATTACAAAACATGGCTAGGGACAGAATTTTTCCTCAGTCTTCTACTACAATTATTCCTTTATTGGAAACCAGAGGCTTTTCAGGGGATTTTGCCAAGTAAATTATGTAGAAGAAGAACAGAGTAAGATCTTAAAAAGTGAGAAGGAATATAGAGAGTTTCTGGTGACATTTGTTTACTGGATGAATCAGTCTAGTTATAGTTGTGTTTAGAGCTAAGAAAGGTCAAATGATGATTTTCCGAGAAATGCAGAATAAACCACCAAACCAAATATTGTATTTGAGAAACAAGGAATATGCACATTCAACAAGATTTGCAATACATACCACAATACTTTAAAATCCTATGATGGTATCCATAAAATTGTAAAATCCTGTCACATTCAAGAAGTTCAGCCTCAGGCAGTACACGAGCACTAAACATTTAACAAAAACAACCCCATCTCATTTTTTCTGCTCTTGCTGTGTGCAGTTTAATCCAAGTTATTTTCTCATATTTCAGTTGATCTCACACTACCTTTTCTCTCCCCACAACACCAGTCAAGAAAGAGTATGGTAATTATATAGCTAGTCTCTGGCACAAGTTGTTAACTGCAGTGGAGTCAAAAGGAATTTCTTCCAGTACACAGTTCAGAGTTGCATCATGGGATAATTCAATTTCCAACTCCTGTGTTCTTTTCTGTGCTGAAGGAATAAGTATGAGGTACAGGAATTGAAGAAATTCAAGGTATTTTTGTTAAACAATCAGAATTAAGTATAGCTGAAGGCACAGATGACCAAATGTGATTTCCTCCTGTCTTTACTGCTGGATTTAGAGTGAACCCTCCAATTTTTTTTGCACTGCATACAGATATTTTTTTGCCCACTTGCATTCTTTCTAACTCCAGCACTTATCAATACATCTTTTTACTAAGCAAACTCCCACAACTAATCTTCAGAGATTCTTCTCATTGAAGCGAACATCTGGATTTTCCCACATATTAATCAAAATAGGCAGAAGAGACAGCTCAGGAACCTTTGGGCAACAGTGCTAATCATTCAGGACAGAGGTCTTAACAGTGCTTATCTTAAAGATTTATTCTTCTGGAATGAAGTACCTTCATATAGGAAAAGGCAGCAGGAATAAAACAGAAGGGAGCACAAATGCCAATTGTGTGTCTGTACAAGACAGTCCACTTCAAAAAAGAAAATTAAGTTCTATTTTACTTCCCTTAGGTCTCAAAAGTCTGTAGACCAAAATATTTCCTTTAGCCTCGCAAAATGTAATAGGTCTCCAAGCATGTTCAGAAGCTATTTTTAGTACTTGAGTTTCTGATTTTTCAGGGTCTTTGCTGCAGCACATGTTGGTGATGGCCTATGGAAAACTGATAAACTTCATTTTTTTCAGACATGACTATGCTGCATAAATAGTCACTTTAGTGCACAGATATACCCCAACTAAGCTAGCTGCAGGTCAAAATGTCTTTTGGAGTATATTTTCCCTCAGCTCATTCTTAGAAATCTCAGCAAAGTTCTGCTTTCCTCAAAATGTCCAGGTGAGGCTGGCAAGACAGTTATTTGAGTATTTTGTGATGTGTTCCACACAGATGAAGAGACAATGAGGCAGGCAGTGGACACCTGAATTAATAACATTATTCTGCCAAAACTTTCTCGAGGAAGCCAGCACAATTTTCCAACTGGCCCAGCACCTGACTTTCATTAATGATTATATAGTGGCAAAAGAGACACTATTAGCATGCAGATAATGCCAGATCTACTTCTGATTTGGCCACATCCCTGAAAAAGGGATGTACCCCAGGAACCATAAAGAGGATGATAGCACTATTTCCTGTCTTCCTAGATGGTGGATTTTGTATGTAAGCCAGGCTCAGGTCACTAGACAGGACTGTCACAAAAATTAGGGAACTGAGTTGGCACATGGGCAGGCCCTGGCTAAGAATGAGTGAATTTATCTACAAGTGTTGTGCACTATCCACAGCATGTACATGATGTCCAGATTAGCTTTCTTATGTATATCCATAAATTTGCTAAAACTTGGCTTGAGTATGAGACAGTTTCAAGTGGGTTTCATCAATCTGTTTCTAGTCCTTTGCCATGCTGCAAGGTCATGCAACGATTTCAATTAGAAAGGACCTCTGGAAGACAGTTAGTCAATGCAGGGCTAAATTCAAATTTAGATCAGGTTGCTTAGAGACATATCAGTCAAGTTTTAAATATCTCTGAGGATGGAGAGTCCACAACTTTTTTGGGACAACCTGGTCCAGTGTTTTACAACTTTCTTGGTGATGTCCCCAACTACCACTTTACCATCAGTAGGAATTTCTGATTTTTTAACTTGTCACTATTGCCTCTTTTTAATTTTTTTTTTTTTATTTCTGTCTGAAAAAGTTTGGCTTTGATTTCTCTGTAATCAACCATTGGCTACTGGAAAAGGGAGATGAGATTCCTCTTTAGCCTTTTTACCCTCAAGGGTAATCTCTCCACCAACTCTCTCCATTTTATCAATATCTCTTTTGCATCAGGGAGCCCATAAGTGGCACAATATTCAAGATGAGTACTCACAAGTGGTAAGTAGGAAAGAAAAATCATTCCTCCAACCTGCTGGCTGCAATCCTAATAATGCAGTCCAGTATTCAATGAGCCTTCATCTCTGCAACATATACTGCTGATTTAATCAGCAGAGTCTTTTTTTCAGAGCTCCTTAGCTAACCAGTACCCAGCCTGCATGGATGCATGGTTATGCTGTACATAAACATGTATCCAGATGGTCCAGCTCTTTCTGAACTGTCAATAGTTGTGAACAGTCTTTTCTTAAGATGCCTTGGATACTTAAAATATCCCTAGAAGGATGCACAACAGAATTTGTACCCTGCTATCATATTATGTTAATAGACACAGGCAGAAGACTAAACTGCCTGTACTATTTAAAGAACATGCATCCGTGGGTGTGGAAGTGATCTTAGGTGTACATTTTATTGACTGCTTTTCACCTACATTTCCACTCAACTGACCTTCCTTGACCAGAGCCTCATACCTGTTTTTGAGAGGGACTGGACAGGGTACAGTGGGCAGGGGGGGAGTTACTCTGCTTCCCTGAGCTTGAACTTCATTCCATACATTGTTCTTACTTAGGCTTCCATCCTTAGCCTGACTGGAGCTGGATACAGGATCTTCTTCCTCTTGGGGAGCCTCCCCCTGTATCTTTTTCCCTAATGATGGTATTTCCTCTTCGCATTCCTTTATGCCCCTCAGTCTTTCTATTTCATCTTTAAGCTCAGCCACCAGGCTGAGCAGATCGTGGATCTGGTCACATTGTACATAGGCATAGTCTTCGCTGTCCTCCAGCAGGAGTAACATTCCTTGCAGCCTGTCACCTGGACAGCTGCATCTCTCTGTGGCAGGTTAGCTTGGCAGGCTCTGTTCTTCTCGACTGTGGCTCCAGACCTAGTGGAGACCATCTTAATTGTGTTCATTCTGGTGAGCCAACACTCACCTGTCACTCCCTTATCACGTGCCGTGTTCCAGAGAGGCCGCCGCTGCCTCTAAGCAGCTCTCCATCTGGATTCAATCCATTGAGTACTACCCTCTGGATGTGACCATCTAGCCAATTCTTTATCCACTGAACGGTCCACCCATCAAATCCATACCCTTTGAATTTGGCAATCAGGATGTTGTGGGGGACCGTGTCAAAGGCCTTACAGAATTACAGATATATCACATCCATAGGTGGTCCCTTATCTACTGACCTAGTCACTTTATTACAGAAGGCTACTAGGTTAGTCAGGCAGGATCTGCCCCTAGTAAAGCCATGTTGGCTATCCTGAATAACCTTCCTAACCTTCATGTGCCCAAGCATGGCATCTAGAAGGATCTGGTCCATGACCTTCCCGGGCACAGAGATGAGGCTGACAGTTTGATAGTTCCCAGGGTCCTCCTTTCTACCCTTTTTAAAAATGGGTATGATGTTTCCCTTCTTCCAGTCTTCACCTGACTGCCATGATTTTTCAAATATCATGAAAAGTGGTTTGGCAACTTTAGGACTCTGGGATATATTTTATCAGGTCCCTTGGACTTGTACATCTTCAGGCTCCTGAGCTGATCACATACCTTGTCTTCTCTTACAGTGGGAGGGACTTTGTCACCTTTTGTTATCATTACCACTGTTCTGCTCACCCTGTTTAGACTGTGTCCTGCTTCAGCAGTGCAGCACCCTGCCTGGCCAGTGCTGGGTCACCTGTGTCTCCCAGCTCAACTCACCTGCTCTAGCTGCTCTCTGAAATGGGCCTCAGCACAGGACTTCCCTCCACTTGAGCAAATCAAAGGCTATTCTGCTGAAATGTGGGATCTTCAGTCTACTGGTCTCTCTCAATTTCCTTAGGCTCCTAAATTTTGCCACCTTATGGTCACTTCAGTCAATGCTGCTACAAGTTGGTCAGTTCTTCCTTATTGTTGTGTTCATAGCAGATCTTCCAATACACTTCTCATTGTTGACCTCTCCATCACAAATATTTAAAAATTGTACCAAACAAACTCCAGAAATTTCTCTGCCAGCATGAGGTTCAAAGCCTTCTATGGGAAAAAAAGCCATGTGATCATGAGTCTTTCCTTAGCATTTTAGCTTCAGGAGGGACAGGGCATACAGGAGATAGGAAGCATAATACAGCTGTCTGAGAAGGCAGCAGCATCATGACTTTTGCCACAGAGGGAATATACCTACACAGGTAAAGAAGGTTAGTATTTTCTCCTTTTTTTTTTTTTTTTCCATACTGCACACTGCCTACAGTTACACACTGAAATGGCAGCTACTAAGGATTTCAGAAATACATATAAATTTCTTACTAGATTATCATTCAAAGTGCAATGGGATTGTGATATTCTGACATAAACTCCTGGCTAGGAAATCTGCATCACTGGGCAGCCCAGGTCTCAACAGAATCCAGCAATGGGATAAGGTTTGCAGAGAAATTGAGACATTCTGTCTCTCAAAGCTACCATGTCAGGGGAAAAGGGGTCCTGCTGTGGCAGGCAAACAGCTCTCTGCTTTTTAGTCTGTGTACATGAGAAAAGCCCTGCTTCTATTAATCATTACTCTCACACGTTTTTTGATTATGTGGCATATGATCCAGTATGATCCCTTCACAGTATGAAGGGGATTATCATGCTGCACAGGCATCACGGATGCATGTTCTTTAAATAGTACAGGCAGTTTAGTCTTCTGCCTGTGTCTATTAACATAATATGATAGCAGGGTACAAATTCTGTTGTGCATCCTTCTAGGGATACTTTAAGTATCCAAGGCATCTTAAGAAAAGACTGTTCACAACTGTTTCACGGTTTCTGGACTGCATAATCTAACAGGTGTTACCTGGGTGCTCTGATTATGGCTGAGATATGTACCAAGGCCAAAATAGCATTGAAAACCAGGAAATTGTTTCTTGGGGATGTATTTAAGACTGTTGAAAATACGTATTGTAGACATAGCAATGTTAAATGGTTTCCTAAAACAATACGGGAGACTACTAGGGAATTTAACGTTGAATCCAGGTTGCCTAAGTGTGAGCCAAGTATTTTCGCAGAAGCACCATAATTTCTCTGATTTTTATCTGATGCCTCTGGCTTATAATTGTTTCCCACTTCCTGTACAATACATTGTGTTAATCTGTTTTCTTTTCTTTTTAACATTACATTGTCAAAGATAAGTCCTAACTTTTGATATTGATGTTGAAATTGATAAGAAGTGCCCAGAACTACTTAAGGAAGCATGTATTAATTAATGGTAGAAGGCAAACAGCAAAACTAAGGAAAATAGACACATACTATCAATAATTCTTAGCTCTGTACTGATGATACTTCTGAAGTTTGCATGAACCTCCACAGCTGCAATTTTTTGTTCTTTGAGAATTTCTATCTTAAACTTTCATATACATCATAAAAAACATCAGTTAAGAGATCAGGATGGGGCATGGGGGAGGGGGTAGGGAATGTTCTTTGTTCCCTCTTTCTAAAAGCTGAACAACTACATATTGTAAGACTAAAGGTGGTACAGGTGAACTGAAAAGAACCCAAACAAAACAAATCTTTCTAAGAAATGTCTCCAATCTGTTACAGATTATCTTTTTTGAATTAAGACACTAACAAAATATGTGTCAAAACATGAATCACAGTTCTTTTTGGTATTAGAAGGGAGAGACACATACTCATTTTTTCATAATTTATATATTAGAAACAGAGATATAATAGATATAATTAACCAGACACTTAGAGTTATTCTGGTGAGATAATGCTTAAGAATGCTGACTTCATATTTATTAATATCTTTCATAACCTTTCATAGAATCATAGAATTGTATCAGTTGGAAGGGACCTTTAAGATCATCTAGTCCAACCATCAACCTAACTCTGACAAGAACAAAAAAACCCATCACTAAACCACCTCACTAAGCACTATGTCAACCTGTCTTTTTAATACCTCCAGGGATGGTGCGTTAACCACTTCCCTGGGCAGCCCATCCCAATGCTTAATAACCCTTTCATATACCAATTATATATGCTATCAGTGTTTTGAAAAGTTCTAGATATTTCTACAATACAACATAAATATTAAGCATTTAGTTTACCAATGATGCATTCCTAAGAGCTATCTTGAGCCCAAGTAGGAATTCATAAAACCAAACCCAACAATTTCCCTTATTGCTCACCATCAAGTCCATTTGATCTTTTCACTGACAGTAATCCATACATAGCGTGCTATTTGACCTTGTAAGAATTTTCTATCAAAATATTTTCAACACTCATCATAACATTACTAAATCCTACAAAGCTTGCTCATTCATCTTAAACTCAGTGTTACCATTTTTTTCAGAAGTTAACAGTGAAACTGATTTTTTTACTCTCTTTATACACTTTGTGCTTTGTCTGTGTCTAATGCAGCTGAGAACTTGCAGCTTATTTTCAATAAAGAGTTATGTACTGAGCCTTTAATTTGCCTCACGGTCTTCAGAAGACATTCTAGAAAAATATGTGCTTTATTTTCTATATCCAAGCAAAACCCTAGCTCATGACAGAGTTTCCTTGATCATCTGAGGAACCTGAACCTGAAGATATGCAAGTCCATGGGACTTGATGAGATACATCCCAG
>BJBW01005935.1:0-28535 GCA_004320125.1 Scolopax mira | reverse complement strand
GGGATGGAGTACCTGTGTCCCTGCTAGGTCCTGGGAACAATTAACCCTTTCCCCACCAGACCCAGCACACCCCCAAATGGAGTCTTCTCTGTTTAAAGAGTTAGCTCATTCTAGGACAGTGTTTTGCAACCTAAGGAAACTGTCCTTTGGAGACACTGACCAACATTAATGTCTTTCAGTATTTTGACTTTTGGCAGCTCATAGTAAAGGAAATGTGCAAGTAGTTCAATTTTCACAGCTCTGGCAAATCAAAGATCTTTTCACATCTCCTCTACTCAGTCCAGGAACTCAAGGACTGATAAGACTCACTCTTCACAGTGCCTCTCTCTGCTTCTCAGACTGAAAAGTGAAAATGTGCCAGATAGAGACCTTAGACCCACACTTTTATTCTCCTTCTTCTAGTTTTGATTGCTTTGATCTGTTTTCAAAGTTACCACTCAATCCTAAAAAAACCAAGTTAGTTTGCCTGTTATATTATACAGTTCTGTTATTCTGATGGGATAACCATCAGCATGCTGTAGTTTGCTTTTCTGAAATTTGTCCACCAAAATCTGGAAATTCCTCCCATAGACTTTTACAAGGTTTATATTCAGGCCTCTAATGATAGCAAATTCTGTGTGTTTTGGCATGTGCAGATTATGGCACTGTTTAGCTGGTTAACACATTTTTCCAATGTTGAAGAGAACACAGCTAAATTGCTGAATTTTCATCTCTTAGTAGTGCTTACATAATACAAAGCAATATAATCTAATGGAATCTTACCTGAACCACAGTTTCCTAACATCACATCACAAATTTAAAAAAGCAACAAGTACTTGGAAGGCAGTGAAGGTTTTATACTCTGTTAAAGCTCACTGAATATCCTTACTCAGTGCGGTTAATGTCTCAGGTGCATTAAATTATCCTGAGCACGGAATTTTTTTTTCAAATTCACTTTTCTATGAACTTATTTAAAATGGCATCAAAGCCCTGTACTATAAAGGGATCAATTTAGATGACTTCAAAACCAGTAACATTAGATTTAGTCTGTAATTGAAAGTTTAGTTCTTTCCCCTTCTCTCACTGATACCAAATTATTTTTTATTAAAAAGACATTCCACAAAGACATATAAGAGTTCAAGTAAGATCTAAAGGATATATATATATCCAGAATTTTAAAAAACAATTTTTAGCATGAAAAACAAACAACAAGCCACAGCCAGCAATATCTCTATGGTTATGTTAGGCTGGTCATACAATACATCTTCCTCATCCAGAGTTCAAAACCATACTGCAACGGGTGGCTGCTAAAGGCAAACAGGTAGAGCATGAAGATTCTCATATTCTCCATTCTCTTAGAATGCTACTGTCCCATGGCAGCCCTTTGGAAAACACTAGTCTACAAGAATGGGTCACGGTATTTTTGCACTCTTCAGAGTAGCTTCAGTCATTTTGTTTCCACATTGAAAAATCTCTAGCTCCCAGCTCGTTTGCCTTACAGAACTAGTATTCTCACAAGACTGGGTGGGAGTCAGGGTGTCTCCAAATTGCTTTCTAAATTTGGTGCAACAGAAGAAAAATATATTGTAAAAACTCTCTCTGCCTACCTTTGTAACTTGCCATCTCTGTTAACTTCATTTTAAAGGCTTACAGAGATAGACTTCTGGAACTGCTCTGTGATGTACTTTTCTTTCCTCATTTAACTATGTAAAATTAATTCTATTGCAGTAAAGAACACTTTTTTTTTTTTTTTTCCCAAGGAAGAAAGATTTAATAATTACATTAACAGGTCACTGTGGCAGAATAATTTGATGTTAATGTAATGAAAGGAATAAGCACATCGAGGACAGAATCAGCATGCAGGCAAATGTGTTAACCATGGATAAGAATAGGAAGAAGTGTAATGTGAAGTAGAATAAAATGAACAAAGGGATTGTTGTAAGATGACCAATAATATAGTAAGCTATGTTACATAAAAAATAATCTAGATGGCTTACTTAGACTAGATACCTAATTTTGAGATAGTTGCTATTAGTTGCAATGAATTAGAAGGCAAGTATCTGTAAAAATTGCAATTTTTCGGAGATAAGCATTCATGAAGACTTTTTTCTTGTTTCCAAATGAAGATAAAAAAACCAAAAAAGGCTGACTGGTTTTGTTACAGTGCTGCACAAGTTGATTGTTATTTCATATAAATTCCAGAAAAATAATTTGTTCTGTTGATGAAATTAGTCTATAATAAAACATAGATGGAAGTATTCTGAAGTGAAAACAGATGAGTTCAGGGGCTTCCTGTCATGTTGGTACAGAAATAGCACTTCTGTAATTTCTTCTTTGTGATCCTTCTCCTTGGTATAAAAACTATATATAATCTATTTTTCTCTAATAATTATCTATTTATGATCACTTTTGCGGTAGGATTCTGAGCACAATAGAGCTACAGTCTCAACTTTGCAGTCACTATCTTCTAGCAGCATGTGTTGAAGGTCTCTGACAACAGTGCCTTGAAACACTCGTGAAACACCAGTCACAACAAAGTCCTACAGCGTCTTAAGGACTGTACCAGGTTTAGGCTGGGCATCTACAGCAACAACAGGTCCCAAGAGTCAGAGGGAGCCTCCTGGGCATACCGAAAGACTGGTGGCTGTCTAGGCAGACTCTCTGCAAGCTGCCTGTAAGAAAGCTTGTAAAAATGAGATGGGTGGTTTCATTTTGTTAGAATATTCTTGGACTCTGGTCTTGGATTCAGTAAGATAAAGAAGCAAATGTCCCAGAAAAGAAGAACTTAAAATATTGAACACCCCAACCAGGGGAGAAGCCAGGATGTTATACTTTACTTTCAAATGAAAAAGCAAAATAGCAAGTATTTAATTAAAATAAAAGCAAACCCCAAAAGTTTCTCATCAGTTACCTTCCCCCCTCTGTCTCTTTTTACTTAGCTTCTGTCTTGAGGCTTATTCTTGAGTGGAAAATTCTAAACAAAAATGAAAGCTTTGCCCTCAGAGGGTTGTTTGCAGTTCATTCAACCATGGCAATCTGTAAAATTCCAGCAGCAAGAGAGAAGGACCAATTAGAATAAAATACATGTGTTGTGATTTAGCACAGACATGTACACGATCTATTGTTTTCCTGGTATAATTCCACAGTTTTGCTGCAGTCACATCTGTTGTAAATTCAGCCCCCTGTAGCTGTCTCTTTATTAAGTAGCACAGGCTCTTTCAAACATTGCAATAAAATATAACTCAAAAAGGATCTTCATATGTGTCAGAGGAGGCTGAGGATAGCAACTGTCTGCAGTATTTCTCATACTTGCTTTGGTGGGTCACTGCCCCTTTGTTCATTTGAAGAGTAAAGAGCTGACAAACAGAGACATCTAAAAATCCAATGGCATTTTTTTTCATTATTCTTATGTATTTTGTTCTACTGAATAGTTAAAGAAACCTTTGTATGATCAGTGACCATTTTTTTTGTTTTGTTCTCCCATCAGCCCAAGTACAATTAAAGTACTTTGGACAGCCCTGGCACTGTCTGTGTTATAAAACATCACATTCATTTTTAGTTGTCTATTGAATTAATTGAGATGTTACCTCCATTCCCAACTTAAGCTGCTCTTACTGCATTGAAATTTCATACTTTATTGTAGGGGTCTTTAAATCCTTGCAAGCGGTAAGTCACCTACCTTTAAGGAATAGAAAAATGGTACCTGTTTTAAACTAGTCAGATGTACACCTTTTATAACAAATTGATGTTACTCCCAGAGGGAAATTTATTCTTAATTGTTATAGAGAACACCTAAATATCTGGAAGTCTACATCTGACCATGTAAAAGAAGGAATTTAACTGTGGTTCCCTAACTTCCAGAAAACACCTAATTGTTCATTCCTTTTTCCTTTCTGTGCTTTGCAATTGAAGAATCTTCCTGGTTCATGTTCAATATTTTCTGTTTACTAAATTTTCAGTATTTACAGTGCATGAGCCATGTCTACTGATCTAATACGGCACAGAATAAATCACAAATTCTTCTCAGCAGGGCTATGTCTGGGCTCAGGCGACAAGCAAACATTTAGAGCTGACTGTTCCTATCACTAGTGCTATGCTGATGTGGAGAGACATGTTCCTAATACCTTCTTTATGCCTAATGAACTGAAAAGACAGTAGGATTGTCAGATGCCTCTCAGTGACCTACAAGAAGACAGGAGAGCATGTCTGTACTCTTTGTTCAGAGCTATGACTAATACAAAGAGGTAAAGCTACATGCTATCTAACCTCTGAACGGGACACCATGTGGTGGTATTCCCTGCAGCTGCTTTTTCATTAAAGAATACAATGCTTGTTCTGTTACAATGACATTTTTTTAAAGGAATCAGTATGTATCTGCCTGCCTTCCTCAACTCTTACTTGGCAAGTTTCAAGCAGGGATCTTCAGGAAGTGTAAGTGTTATAAGAACAGGTGCCTGTGAAAAGGAGGAAGCTTTTAGTGATCAGCCACTTAATGGTAAATCTCTGTAGTGCCTACAGAAAACAGTGAAAGTTGGTAGTTTCTGCTTCCTAGAGCTTCTCTATCTTTCTGATCAAGCCTGTAGATCTGTTTCCCATCGTGTGTCACCACTGACACTTTAGCTTACTACTGGATCTACTACTTTTTTTCCTGGATCCTCAGCACACATATAAATTTGTGTTTGGGCGTCCTTCTGGAGTAATTTACTGGCTCTCTATGGAATTAAATTGTTAAGTTCTTGGTGATGTGAGAATCACAGTTTAGCACACCACATCCCTTATTTATCCCACTGAAAGATCAGCCTTCAGCAATCATGGAATCATGGAATCACGGATTTGCCAGAGTTGAAAGGGACCTCTAGAGAACATCTAGTACAACTTCTCTGCCAAAGCAGGATTGTCCAGAGCACATCACTCAGGATTGCATCAAGGTGAGTCTTGAAGATCTCCAGAGAAAGGGACTCCACGACCTCTGTGGGCAGCCTGTTTCAGTGCTCTGTCACCCACACCATAAAGAATTTTTTCCTCATATTTGAATGGAACTTCCTATGTTCCACCTTGTGCCTGTTGCCCCTTGTCCTATTGCTGGTAACCACTGAAAGAAGTCTGGCTCCATCATCCTTCAACCCATCCTTTAGGTACTAGTAAACATACATGAGGTCTCCCTTCAGCCTTTTCTTCTACAGGCTAAAGAGCCACAGTTCTTTGAGTTTTTCCTCATAAGGTGTTCCAATCCCTTAATTATCTTTGTTGTGCTACATTGGACTCTCTCCAGTAGTTCCCAGATTCATTTCTAACAAAGCTGAAATAAGTGAAAAATGGTTCTCTAAGGAAGACTCCCCTTATAGTTACTTTCTGCATAGTTTGATTCATAAAATATTATTTATTACTCATTTTGTTGAGAATAAGTTCAGTTGTAAAGCTTTTATTAGGACTATGTCATGTAGTCTTATACTTAAGTGCAAATCCATATTAATACAGCTTGTCCAAAAGAAACAGAGGAATCCATTCAAGGAGGTAGATGTGATTTGTTTCTGTAGCATTCAGTCTTAATTACTATATCCAAATGTAATCTTATTTATGAAGTTAAAAAAACCCCAATGATGATTCTCAGAATCTGAAGGCCTTGAAATTGCATATCAGTTTTGGGTCTCATATACATGGACAGCAGCACAACATTGTTTAGCTCCACTTGCAATATCTACAATTACAAGTACAAAAACTCAGCTGTCAAACAAATTAAACTAAGCCTTGCTGCATAAAGCATGTTATTTAATCTCCACAATCTGTTTGCCACCCATTGCGATACAACTACATTAATGCATTAAATTAAGTGATTTTATTTTACAGCTTGCATACAAATCAATACAGCAAGAGAGTGAATATTAACTATCCTAAGCCCTAATTAAAGAGCAATGAAACACTGATGGTTGATTTATCCTCATATTTGAAATTTATTTTTATATTTACTATCAGAGGTCAGACACTCTTTCATAATCAAGCAGAATATGCAGCTATTTCCATCATTAAAATGTTACACATTGTATTAATAATCTGGGATATGTGTATCTGCAATAGGAATAAAAAGTCATGCAGTCTTTTAGTAAGCCTGTTAAAGATTATCTAACAAATATTATTTTTTCCTATTCTATGTTTTTTCGAACAGCATAGCAAACACCTTATTTGTATTTGAACACAATTAGAGCAAGAAATAACTGGTCACTCATTACTGCTTGTAAATTGTGCATCAATACAGATATAAAATTAGTTTTAAAAATTTCACTATAGACATTTAAAGTTATATATTTTACTTGTTTCAAAGGGAAAGGTAAATGAACTTGTCACTTCTTAAACATCCTACAGCTTCAAATGCTGTTAAGGAATCTAAATGTCTCAGGGTTTTACTCCTCTTATCTCTGAGGCAGAAACTTTCCATCCTGTCTAAGCAAAAGTGCTCAAGTGTGTGCTAATTTTTTAATAACTTATGACTTCAGTGAAATTGTTATGTTGATATTAAATACTTATCTATTTTGTTAAATTCTTCATATCGTTCCTAGAGAATTCTACCTCTTAAACTGGTGCCTAAAAAGTGCCAGATGAAAATGAGCTTTAGCTTTGCAAAACTAGCAAAGCCAAATTAAGACAGCATAACATGTGGGATCTCTTCTGCTGTAAACACATTCTTCATTGGGTTATGCAAACTTTAGGAGTTATGATGAATGGGGCAGTTTGTCAATCTTTGGGAGTTTCAGACTGTCAAGAGAAGATAGCATAAATTAGTTATCCAGTTCACATTTACAAGTATTTCTCTGCATCCATCAGAGATAAAAACATGAGTATAAATGAAACTGGGACTCTGATATTTGTCAACCTGAGTACTGGCACAGCCCTGAAGTGTTAATGCTTTGCTACTGTAATGGAAATCCCTTAATTTCTGGCTATTCTATGTAACTTAAGCTTGAAACTGAAGTCAGTTATGTAGCAAAAAAAGATTGCTTCACTTATAACCGATCCTGGAAATGCCACTGCCATGAGGTTTCACCATCATTTGCTTATGCTTTTACAAACTCAGGACCTCCTTGTTACAGTACTTCAAAGGTCACAGTAACTTTTGGAGGGAATTTTTATCAACTCAGTGAAATTTTGTTAGGAGTCTTGTCTACTCTACTACTCTTGTTCTCTATGCACTTCATCGCCATATGTTTTTTTACACACCAGCTTCCTTAAGTATCTTTTAAGCCACCTTTAGCTGTAGAAACTCTGCCATTGAGTTGGCTGAGCAAAATGTGAGTTTGAGGATAGAATCAAAAGAGCAAAGCCTTTCCATTTCCATGATTTTGAAAAGAAAAAAATAATCTGTTTAGTAATGTGAAGGCTACAGAACATAAATCAATAGTTTTACTGGTATCCTTATTCTTTTTCAAGTTACAACAGCAAATAGTTATTTTTACACAAAAAACCACTCTACGCTCTCTTGATTTACAGTGATAACCTGACATACTATACATCTTCCAGAGTAAACTGCAGTCTTTCCTCTGGTTATCATTTTCTTGTCTCCTGTGAGAACTGACATTTCCTTTAATCTACTTTTTTCACTGTTCAATCACATTTCTCTTACACGTTAGTTCTAGTTCTACCTATTCTGAGCTGAATACAAAGAGAATTTCTATTATAGTATACTTTTAATTAACAGATCTAGATAACTAAAGTTCTGAAGCCAGTCCCCTTTTGAATTTCATACCTATTTTTGTTAAATGATGCTCAAAACATTGTATGTTCTTGATGAAATTATAATGTCAGTCACAAACATCTCAAATGGGATCAGAATTTCTCCCATGCTGAACATGCAAAAGTGTTATAGTGATTTATTTCAACTACTACAAACAAGATTATGGAACTGTTGACATTTCTATTGAATTTGTCTATCTTTTATTGTCACTTTTGTCAACTCATATGTAATCATATATTATCTGATCCTGTGATGAAAAGATAAAATATAATATAGAGATGTAAAAAGGAGAGAGTGATCATAACTTGAATTTTTTTTTTGTTCCTCGGTGTTAGATTCCTGAATTTTTTGATGCAATCTCTATTTATCTGACAGTGGAGATAGAAGATAGAGATAGAGTAATGCTTACCATGTTGTACAAAGTATTTGAAGATCAATGTTTTTGTAACATTCTACTTCTGCAGCTTTGATTACACTTAGTTGATTATATTGGAGGAAGGAGAGGCAGAGACTATGTGTGATGAACTGACTGCGACCCCTGTTCCCTGGCCTCCTGTGCTACCTGGGGGGAGGAGGCAGACAAATTGAGAGTAAAGTTAAACCTGTGAAGAAGGGAGGCATGGGGGGAAAGTTTTTTAAGATTATATTTTGTTTCTCATTACCCTACTCTGATTTGACCAGTAATAATTTAAACTAAATTCCCCAAGCCAAGTCTGTTTTGCCCATTGGTGAGTGATCTCCTTGTCCTTATCTTGACCTAAAATCTTTTTATTACATTTTCTCTCCCCTGGCCAGTTGAGGAGGGGAGTGATGGAGTGGCTCTGTTGAGTAATTGGCATCCAGCCAGGGTCAACTCACCACATTTATGGACTCTGGTAAGACAATAGCATGGAGTATCTATTTGTTACTAGTTCAAGAAACCTAACCAAAAAGGAAAAGGATCAGTTCTAGGATCTGGCCACTGCGGTCAATATTAGGCCATGGGAACGTCAGGTCACTCTAGAGTGAACTTCTCCCTCTCTGGCTCCCCTCAGGGTGCAGAAACCCTACCAGCAGACCCACCTTCAGGGGCAGGGCACGAGTTCCCCTTCGGCTTCTTTGGCTGTCCCTGGAAGGAGTTAATTGTTCTTCAGAATGCAATTCAGAGTATGTAGGTGAGGAGCCAGCACAGTGCCCTGCTCACTGAGTAGTCTTGGCAACTTACCCGTGAGCAGGGGAAAGAGGCTGTGTTTGCTGCTTCTCGATGCCATTGGGACACTCTCTGCTTCTCCCAGGGGTGGGTTGCAGGGAGAAATCTGAGCTAATATTCTCCAAAGGCCCATTTTCCTCCATGCATAAGAGCTAGAGAGTCCCTGAGATGCAAAAGAGGATTAGACTTTATCATCGCTTTTGTTTTGGAACTGTGATTTTAAAACAAATCCAGCTCTTGGGTTTAAGGGTCACTTAGTAAGTTTGCCTTTCTGGCTCTCATGTAGGCTTTCTTCAGTGTTTCCATGGCTTATAGGAAGGGGAAAGAGGCTGTCATTTAAATATAAATTAGTTTTTGAAACAGAAGTGAAAACAAGAGAATGCTGTAAGCAAAGTGTATGTGATAGTGAACATAGAACAATGAAAAATTTTAATTGGCTGTCTCTTACAGGACCTCTGATTTTTCACCTCACTTTCCATAATGCTAGATATGCCTGGAAACTTTTATCCCCTCTTTTATCCCGCAATATAAAATTGTCTGACAAAGACTTATAGTCATTATAAAATTTCCCAAGCCTCTGCTCAATGTTTTTAATAGCAAATAATTTCATTTGAAATAAAAGGAGTTGTCAAAGTATAATGAGCATTTCCTACACACTTTGATTGCATTACACCAGGAAGCCAGTATTCTATTTATTGTATTAATTAAAGAATATTTCCTCCTACCCTGACAAAGTGTTTTAGTAAAATATGTCAGAAGACTTTTTTTTTTTTTTTGAGGGGTTGGGGGAGGGTAAATCGTCATCTCAGAAAGTAACTAATCTATGGCATTTCCATGATGATATCTATTTTTTCCAAATTACTATGAAGACATGTCAAATATATTTCATGAGATGGGATTTAAACAGTAGCTAATATTTAATTATTAATCTACTTTTTGGAATAGCCCATTTCTTATGCCCAATATGGTTGTCCTGGTTTGAGGCTTTTCTGAACCACTCTGGAGTCTAAGGTTTTTTTGTCTACTAAATGTACAATAAGAAAATATGACATAGCATAGGCTAGTAAAAATGAGCTGTCTTGCCTTATGCCTTGTTATTTTCTTTCTATCGTATTTTCCAGTATGCAATGAGAAGCGTATGCTGACAGATGCAGAGAGTCCTGCCACAGCACCCTCCCTGTCTGTGGAGCTGCTTTGTTTCACTTAGGAAAGGGGGAGCACTGTGCAACGTCAGCGCTGATGTTGTATTTAGGGTTATCACATCAGCTGTATCATCCAAGTGACCATGAGTCCGAGCGTGCTGCTGTCTACCTGATTACCAGCACAGCACTGTCACCACTTACTAAACAGATTAGAGACTGTATGGTCAAGAAAGCAAACTTAAAAAATCTAGTTTCTAGTTGTTAATTCAAGGAGAAAGCTTTTTTTTTTGGTCACCCAAACAGTTGCAATGTTGTTTCTCAGCAGGCTTTTTCTTGCTTTTTCCAGCATGAAATGTCATCAATGCTGAAGAGAAAACCAAAAATGATTACTATTGGATAGTTGCATGTGAGGTAAATTATTGAGCTTATAGGACAGATGATACAGAGAAATTTGCAGAGGCACTGAATAATTAACCATGATTAAGAGATCTATGTACGGTGAATTTGTCACTATCTGCTTTCCCCCATTATTGCCATTTATTCCCATGTCCCCTTACCTCATGACCTGTCAGAAAGTTGGATAAATGACACACAGAGAAATATTATATACCCACCAATAGCAGAATAAGTGAAAACAGCTCCGTGCAGTAAAGCAATTAATGTATATCATAAACTAACATTGTATTAACAGCATATAATAATACACAAAGAATTATATACAAAATTCTAGAAATTTATATAATAGTAATAAGTATAATCTGAGGCAGTATGCATTGTTTCCTTTGATGAGATAACTGGAAGGTTATAAATCTATGCAATAAACTGTAGTATGGTAAAACTCTACTCATTTTGTGATTTTTACTACTTATTTATATTCAGGCTATCAAGATCCACAATGCAAAAAATGTTAAATAATGAAAAACAACCACCACAAGAAAATAAATAGAATATTTTCTATCCAGCAAAATGAAAGACAAACATACCATTTCAAAGACTAGTCTGTCTAATGTAACAGGTTTTTGAATGTCCGTATAATAAAGAATTCAAACAGACTAACAATTCTTTCAGTTCTGCTGAAAGGCAGTATATAGTTGTGGATTTGATCCCTGAGGTCACTCACTGAGGAACTCAGCTCCTCTTGGTCATGGTCAGATGACACACTGCTGGTAGGAGTCCCACTCCAGGCAAGATACTGAGGATCTTGTCCAATCTAGGTATCTTGGCCCACTCCAAATATCAGCGGAAATAAATGAATGCCATTAAAAGGTGAGTTATTGATCTGAATTTATGCACCTGAAAGTTATAAGTTTAAACTTTTGGTCTGGTCAATATTGGCAATAAGAAGAAATAGATGCCACTTAAAGCAGGCATCTCAGACTCACCAATGGACCATGAAGTATTGACCATTGATGTCACAGGTCCTGTTCCATTTGACAACAGGAAATTAAGCATTGTACACTCAAATGGCATTAACCATGCCAAAAAATAGCCAGAATTGGTTTCAATCTTATGACTGCCTTTTGAGAATTGAAGAGTAGTAGGATATTTAGTACCAGCCTGGAAATAAATGCACACTTAAAATTGCACTTAATTTTTCATAGGCTTTTATCTTTTGAAAATTTAAAGTTTCATATCTATTCACAATCCTTAATAGTTTAATAATAAAGAAGATGTAAAACCTTCATTCAAATCCAAGGGTTACACCAGGTTATGGAATGATGTGTCACTCCATGTACTGATAGAGACAATATGACATAACTCATTTTGTCATTAAACAATTCAATAAAAACCCTTCAGGATTTATCCTTGCAGGAACTGGATATATTGGGGATGTAATGCTTGACCAAAAAGTGAAGGACTTGCACTAGTAGACCTGAATAGCTTGTAGGTAGCTATAAAATCTTAATTAGCAAAATAAAGGAGACATTTCCTGCAGCATAGGAAACACTCACAAGACAGAGGATGATAATTAAAATAGACTGGACATCAGAACTTAGGTCATAATTTTAGTCCAACACACATGCTGCAAAGGCTGTAGACCCAGTGTGTTTACAGCATCAGCTAAGCATGGATTTATTAGGAGAAGTTAAGTGGGATAATGGTGGGAATTATATACATTCTGTAAAACCAACATTAAAAACGTTTTCCTCATAAGATCCTGAAAAGAGAAAAACTGAACCAGAGAAGTAATTTTAACTGTTCAGAAGAGGAAAGATATGAAAATGGAAGCATTGTTTGGATACTTGTAAACAAATAAAAGCCATGATGAGGAAGAATAAGTCATAGATTTGTGAAGACAAATTTTTCTGCCTCTCTAATTTGAAACCAATGAGTCACTAAAAAGTTTCTACAGGGTCATACATGCAAAATTTATATATAAAGACGGCTAACTCTTTATCAAAGGGAGAATTATATCTGGTGACAGTAGGTAAATAGTTTTAAAGCTAAATGAATATGGTTATACGTTATATATGTATATATATATTTATATATATGCAAAAAAGATTATGCTGTAGGAAACAAATGTATAGGTTAAATATAAGACAGAGAAGGCAAGTATTAGGTGAATAACAATAATATGTGGGAGGTACAGGTCCTTTGTACCTAAAGATTCAGTCCTTTTGAGATATACAGACTTGTCTACAAAACAGTCCAAGATGTCCAAAGTCTACACTCCATATTGAAAACCTCCCAGTTAATATGTATTCGTTTTTATTTTTTTTTTTGGTACAGCTAAGTCTGCCTTATGGAAGAAACAAATGATTTTAAGTGTCTCAGTTCAAGCCAGGATCACTTTCATGCACTCAATATAAAATGTTTAGTAGTCCCATGACTTATATTGAAAAAAAGATAATTACTAACTAGTTAAACCAGAACTAATAAGAACAAAAGTGAACAAATAGGAAGTTGTATGAGGAACTGAAAGTACTGAGGAACTAAGAAGAAAATGAATCTTCAGTTTGATATAAAGAGAGTAAGTACCAGAGGAACTAAGATTATTGTGTTGGAATAACAGCGCCAGGGTGGGGTGACATCAGCACCTCCATGTTGCACAGCTCAGAAGTTGGAATGTATATTCATTTCTATGTGAGAAAACTATCAGATATGAGAAGTCTATGTGTAAAAATCCAGTTGATTACAACTGCAGCAAAATGTTTGACTGTGTAGCCAGAAAACAGAGATCAACTGTTATTTCAGGCTATTATGGACCAGATGCACAATATCTAGATACAGCACATTCAAAGAAATTAAAGGATTTGAAGATTTTCACAGGTTATAGGCCTGTGAAAGACAATCTGACAAACAAATCAATCTTGTCAATTCTGAAAACAGGAAGCCATTGGTAACATTTGGCAAATGTTTCTGTAAAAGCCTGCTAATCCATGGTTCATGTTTCTCTCCTCCTTTAGACTGTCAGGATGAAGAACTAAAAAAAGCATTCTTTAGATCTGCCTCTCTTAATGCTGTCTTTCTTTCTTTTCTTTCTTATATTTTTGGGGAATAAGAAGTTCTTTAAAAAGCTTTGCAGCTTTCAGACAATGCCTTCGTATTCTCTCTTGTCTTTAGGAGTGTCTTTAATCTCACCAGTCTCACATGCATATTGAAAACATTTTATTTGTAATCTTGATGTATTGGTCACGTTGCTCTGAACAGTTGCTGACATTTAAATAGCTCTGTTGCATCCACTGCCAGTTAAATTTGAATTTAGCTCAATGACACCAATCTTAATTACATTTTTATAAAGTTCATCTGTATATTGTTAGCCTAATGTGTACTTTCCAGTTCATAAAAAATATTAAGTTGATCAGACAAATGGCATCTTGTCTGGGATGCTAAGAGCTAGCTGCCTTTGGCAGAACAAGTGACATTATGGAGGAGGGAGTGACATCTTCCACTGGAGTTGATTTGGATTCTTTTATCCCTTTTAAAATTAGGTCTATTCCCCCACCCTACCCCCCCACTCCACTCCCCCCCCACCTCCACTCCACCCCCCCAAAAAATATCTGTAAATAATAACAAGGGGACAAGGGGGGGAGTTAAACAGGAAATTGAGGGTCCTTGCTCTTTCACTGTATACAGGAGGGGAAAAGAAAAAGAACATTTGCTTTTAGAAGCCATATGATATGAATAAGGTTTGGGTTCTTTGGGTTCTTTGTGTCTACATAGCAACCTTGAATTAAATCTTGATTCCTTGCCTTTTTCATCTTCATCCATCCCTTTTTTTGTTTGACTACTAATGAATACCTTAAAAGAAATGTGGCAAACAAAAAAGCTTTCCTGCAACAAGCTTAATCTGTGCACATTTTCACTTTCTAGAAGTAAAAATTCTCTCTCCATGCTTCTGACCCCTTCAGTTACTTGTAAATATTCTCAGGATTACTACGTACCTTGGGGTGAAGTCTAAAGCTATAGTAACAAATTTTTAACAATAGTAACTTCAGAGCTCCCCTCCTAGATTAAATTTATATTTTTTGCTTTCTAATCTGTCATTACCATAATTTCTGTAAAAGATAAACCATATGCTGCTATCTCATTTCCTTCCTGTTGAGGTCTTCTTGTTTCCCCTCCTATTACCATTCATTTAAAATCAGTATTAAAAAGGCCTTCTAGTACAAACAAGATAGATATAACAACAAAAAAAAGAAAGACAGAAATAAATCTTGCTTCTCTGACTCATTCTCTGATAATTTGCACACATTGAGAATCTGACTCATATGTTTAAAAGGAAAGCTCTACGTGGATTAGAAAGCAAAAGTAAACTTCTCCAGTTAAAAGATTTTTATGATAGCCTTTGTCTCACAATGATGTTTCACTTGGAAAGCTTTGATAACTAGAACTTATTTCCAAACCTATTCTAACACTTTCTTCAAGCTTACATGGTATTTTAGAAGTTTTGCATGGATTCTGCTTCTGAAAAGGGCAAGGGAGGAAATAGACTATGCAATTGGAGGCTGACCTGTCATTACTGACCTTTTCAGGGAAGAAGAGAAGGAAACACTCTATAATGACAGAGCTGTTTCTTTCCCTAAAATATCATATGCCTGGAATCCAGCATCCGACTAGCTAGGACTGTGTTTTGCATGTTCTGGTTACATGGGTCAGATGGTAATGTTGTGGATCTGTACTTCTGCTATCAGCTTTCTTGGAAATTCTAACTAAAAAGCTAAATACTAATGAATTAATTAAATACAATTTTAATAATTCATGGGGTTTTGTTGGCTTTTGGGTTTTTTTTCCATTCCTTCTCATTCCTTATAATGTTGCATTAATGCAGTATACAGTCACCATCTTGAGACTGTTGATGCTACAGTACATGTTCATATCTCTGCCTTTTTACCACTGGCTTCAGGATGACAGCTGGGAAAAAAAAAGAAAATTTGAAAAACAGACAAACTAGCAAAACCTCTTGTTCATGCACTTTTAAGTGATTTGGGCTATAACAGCGTAAACACACCGTGAATCCTACCAAATCTTGAAATCTGCCCTTTTTATTTTGGGTTGTTATCAATTTTCACATCTGATACAAACAGTGGATACTTTTGGCAGTTCTTAGTGCCACACTAAGAACACAGAAACAAGGATATTAATCTATTTTAGAAAGTAATTGCTATTCCAAGGCAGTACAACTAAATGAGGATGAAATAAACTGAAATAAGTAGGAAGCGTAAGTAATGAAGAAATTTGAAAGAAATTTCCAAGAAATACATTTGTTCTCATTCAAAGGACTGGTTGGTTGAGGGCATGAGAGGTAGAAGGAGGCATGGGACCGAATGAAAGTGATGATAAGTGAGATTAATAGCAAAGAAAAGCAATAAGCAAATAGGATAAGTGTGATCATGTGTTCTGCCATGCATGGGGGGTGTTGCTATACCGTACCCACTGTGACTATATACAGGCATGCATATAACACACATATGTACCTAAATTAGTTTTGAAAGACTAATCAAGCAATGCTTATATGTGGTCAAGCAATTAATATTACCACATATAAAAAATGCTTATATGTCGTAATATTAGCATATATATGCAATAAAAGAATTATGGAGAGCTTGGAAAAGTTAGAAGAAAACCGACTCTGTCGACTATAATCATAAATGTGACCTGCAGAAGCGATAAATAGGGTAAGAGTATATTCTGAGGTCTTCAACTCCTATAGAGTGAAGATAGCAGAAATGTAATGTGTTACAGAAATGTAATGTATTAATATCAGATAAAATTATGTGGTAGTTTCTGTTCTGGAATTTGTATTTAGGGAGTTAGTCACTAAGCTAAAGGTAGATTCCTAAATCTACTTCTGGTTAAAATATAGCACTGTCTGACACTATTTTTATGATTGATTTAAGGCATCTAAGTTAGAATAAAACTTGCATTAATCAAAAATATATACAGATTCGTGATGTGAAGTGTACACTGTAATGAGCCCAAGCACCACAGCTCTACTGTGCTTCTGTGACAATGTGAATTTCATGGTTTCTGCACGCAGCCATCTCCGAACTCCTAGAGCTACTCTATGCTATATTCACACATATGCATTGCTTAAAGAAACACACTTAGACAAACAGTGATGATGTCTATCAGGCTTGCATGAGCAATGTTTTATGATTTGTCTGCTCAGAGCAAGTCATGTTTATCTAAAGGCAACGTTCCCGTAGCAGTGCTGATCTTCTTGAGCCTGATAAACATCACTCAAAGATTATTTTGGCATAAGGCACTGTATAATTTGATATTGTTGCTAAACAAAAAAATTAATTTTAATTTTGGTTTCTTTCTTAATTTTGTAAAACAAAACTAAGGGAAAAAATGATTGAGTTTTTATTCACAGCGATTTCATCTTCTTCCAGAAGTTATTACAAGACTTGGAAAGAAAACAAAAATTCTAAGCTAGAATACTTGACATTTCACATTTCCAGTAAAATTGCATCAAATAAATAAGCTTAAACCTGAGCAATTAACTAAAGCGTGGGCTGTGAAAAGGATGGTGCTGTGAGAGAAAATGTAAAATTATCCCTATTTTGTTAAAATAAATACACTTATTAGCATAATTCAGAATAAATTGGCTGAGAAGATTAACATTACTGGGAGCCTTTTCTATGCCTGTAACAGCAGGAGTGGCTGAAGGAAGAAGATGTGCAGAACAAGGTCTGCCGCTGAAGACTGGTGTAGGTCACGACCACTTAGAAAGACATGCAGGTTGGGGCCTGCTGTGATCACATTTACATCTACCAGCCTAACACCTATCCTATGTGAAATTCATGGTAGCATCAAGGCAAAGATGGCCTAGGCACTACTGGAAGTTCAACAGGTGCTGTTATTCATTCAGTATTGCCAATTCTTAATGTAAAGGTAATGTAGACTATTTAGCAATCTTAAATTATAAATGAATTTGGAGAAAAGATTTCTTCCATGGTAATATTGAAAACAGCATATGAATTAACCCTAAGAATGCAGAAATCATAAAGTAAATCAAATGCAAAAGATACCATTTTATAAAATCTTGTGACTTCTTAAGACAGTTATAAGCCTGCTTATAATTTTTGAATGCCTGGAACTTTCAATATTGTATTGAAACACTAGATGAAATATTGCTTTGAAACAATTCTCTGATGAAAACCCAAGTCAAGAACTATTTGATGAGGAGCCATGCAGAGTCCCATGGTTTAGATAAAATTGACTCCAATAAGCACTAATGGAATCAATACAGAAATTGGATTTTTGCCTTTATGAAAAGCTTTGATTACATTATTTTATCACTTTATTTTGGATGGCAGTACTTTATTCTTTTCAAATTCAGATATGTTATACCAAAAAGTCTGTTTACTACATGAAAATCCCCTGTGCTAGTTACAGGGCATTTTGGGGATGCAGCTACTTTGATGTGGTTTAAACATTGTTTTGATATTGAAAAACAAACTCAATTACCATACATTGTTCTCCTGAAAAGAGATGTGATGCACTTATGACTTCATAAATTGAAAGGGACATTGTCTATCTCAGGCACAGCACTAAATGTCAGATGTAGCTATTAAACAAAGGTTGCCCTTTGTGGATCTCATAAGATGATGAAGAAATAAGGATGGCAATCTGTGAGATGATTATTTTTAAGGATTTTTCGTCTAAATTTTTCATTAAATTAATATTCTAAGCAGCCTTCTCCCCTTTCCCATGACTTCTTGTATTGGGATCTTTAGATTAAACAGTTTTAGGTTGTCATATGTTGAATTTCCCCATATTATTTTTAAATGTATCAACTAGGAGAGACCTGTGAGGTGTTCACCTATCAATGTATTCCTTTGTTTGCAGTGTTCAGTAACAGGGAAAAATTCCTAGTTTACTGCTACATCTGTGTATGCAGATTATTTACTCAAGAAGAACAAAGCTTGGCAAGGTGTATCTATTCTTCAAAGCATGAGGTTTGACTGCAGATTTTGTTCTATGTGGGATAGCACTTGACTAGTGGTAAACCAATGTTAGGTGGGGGGACAGGCTTTCTTTGTAATGTTTTCCTCAGTCCATTATTAAGCTTGAGCAATACCATGAAAGCTGAAATGGGCTATGTGGCCTTCAGGCATCTTAAAACACAGATAAAATTAGTTTTTGAATGTGTACAGATGTGCTTGTAATACTATTCACGTATTACGTCCAGTCCTGATCAGCCTGGAAAATATATGGTTCCTTATGGACCCCTAGACATAGCACTGCCTAACACATGCATATTTAAGTTGTAAGAATCATCTTTGACTTTGTGCATAGGAAGAGTAACACATCAAAATCTGTGAACAGGGCCGGAAGGTTGCCATTTCTGATAGAACTATTATTAGCAATACTGCTAGAGCTACTGTTATTAACCATGAAATTATCTAGAAAACTAATCGTGAAGTAAACTGTTATGACATAATAGTGAAGGAGGAAGCAAATGTGAAGTCTATTTTTTGCCTCCATTCACAGTGATACAAATAGTCTAAGGAAAAATTTCTAAGTTAATTTTTCCTGATTTCAGTATACATCTGGAAATATATTTTTTTTTTCCTCTAATATATCTACTGGGAGACTGAAAAATGCCATCAGTTCCCTAAGATACATATAATTTTTTTAACATTTAACTGTCTTTAACTTTATTCATCAGCTTCCAGCTTGATGCATTTTGGAATGTCTACCATTGTTGCTTAAGACAAAACAAAAGGGAGACTTAATTTTTAAACTCAAACTAATTTTATACTATTATTTTAATTTATATTAGTTAATTATTTTAATACTCAAACTAATTAAATAACTATTTCTTTTAACAGTTCCTCCATATCAGATTGTTGTAGTTTTTTAAAGATTCCTTCTACTGTGCTCAACTGTGCTCAGGTTATGGTATGAGATATAAAATAATGTGAACTGATCCTATTAAATCAAATTTGTGACTGTTTTCATTTTAGAATCATAGCAAGGGCTAAACACAATTCACAGAATGCAAATTTCCTTTACCCTACTGCTTTCCTTAAAACAATTAACAACATTTTGGAGTTAGGAGGATTTTAGCTCCATACTGTCAATTAGTTTGCTGCTGATACATAGAAGTTTGCCTCAGAAATCCAGAAAAAAGATCAACTTGTAATAACATATGTTGGAAAAGAAAGGGAGGAAATCTAGTGTTTATTTCTTGGTGACATCTGGAGAGTAAGGTATTTGAACTAACATTTTTTTAATTCTTTCTCTTTTTTTTCTGCATTTCTGCATTTCTGATGCATCCTTTCTTTTTGCTCTTTGTGTTGTGTCTTCCTAGATTGTAAAGTCTGTGGAGAAAAGTGTACTTATGATTTTACACAGTACTTAAAATCATAAAGATCAGGACAAGTAGCAAATAATAGCATCTGTCGTCAGGGTGCAACTAGATGAACATTTTAAGATATAAACTTGTCAAAAAAAGTAGAATCACTGTTGAAGGCAACATCTCTTTTACTTATTTAGAAATTATATAAAAAATATCACTATATAGACTTTGTTGTTGCAGGTTTTCTCTCTGACTTACAACATTCATTTATGTCACAGATAATCTGAATGTCTGATATTTCTGTGACAGTGATCTATAATTCCAGTTTAGATTAACGTTTTCAGTGCAAATTCTCTCAATTTATTTATATTTGCATTTTATTACAAATTATAAGAAATGTGAATGAGCAAATATTCGCAAATATTCATATCTTTTTCATTTATGATTAAAACGTATGAAAAAACCCATTTTTGATAACATGACTGGAAATTGTGCTTTCATTCAAATTATCTAAAACACAAAAAGATAAAATTAGATGGGTCTTTTTCCTTACTGTTTCCACAGATTTTTAAAGGATTGGAATTATTAAAAGATATGCTTATATGCGTATATGCTTATTTATCTGGAATGAAGGAAACTATGTTGTTAACAAGGCCTTTTAGGAATACGTTCATTCTGATTGATTAATGACAGTAACACAAATCATAGAATGATAGAAGCATAGAATGGTTTGCATTGGAAAGACCATTTAATGATCATGTGCACAGGGACACCTTCTGCTAGACCAGGTTTCTCACAGCCCCATCCAACACTTCCAGGGTGGGGTATCCACCACTTCTCTGGGCAACCTGTTCCAGTACCTCACCACCCTCAGACTAAAGAACTGCTTCCTCATATCTAATCTAAACTGACACTCTTGCGGTTTAAAGTCATTGCCCCTCATCTTATTGCTACACTCCCTGATAAAGAGCCACTCCCCATGTTTCCTGTAGGCCCCCTTTCAGTACTGGAAGGCCACTGTGTCAGCTGTAGAAATGCTTTTAAACACTAAACTGGTCTTTTGTACCCATCTTGTGCAAAATGTGAAACTATTCATAAGTATTGAACTGGAGCTTCAGACAAAGACTTTTAAAAAGTATTATAAATAAAATCAGAATAAAAATAAGAAGTAAACCAAAAATATTTTCAGTTTAAGCCTAGATGATTACTGGCTAGCTGTGTCTTTGAGAAAGACTGAACTTCCTTGTTCCAGCTCTGACAGTAAGCTTAACTTGAGAGTAAATAGGGCAGAAATGTCTGCTTTTATTATTCTGTGTGATAAAATTGACAAGTGTTGTCCTCCCCGCCCCCAACCTTTTTTTTACTATTAACTATTTCTGAAACACATAATTTTTTTTACACCAAAGTCTTCCTTTTCTTCTCAGACTATCAAATCCCTGCGCATAAGTTTTAAGGCTGGGAATACAGCCAGATTTCTGGCAGATCATTCCAATGTACTTCAATATGAAATTGCCATAGCAAATAATACGGCCTCAAGTCTTTAGTTCTCCTAATTGGGCCATATGAGATGGTAATGCTTTTCTTGTCAGGGCTTATTATTTTAAACGTGAATATAAGAGGAAAGTCATCAGGATTCATTTTGATTTTATTTAATTTGTCTTGAGTGTTGTCAGAGAGCACTGAATAATTCAGTTTTAGGTCCTCAGGGAACAGACCTTATAATCTACATAAGCAAAAAGTAATTTTTCAGATACTTATGATATTAAGCATTAAAAACTAAGGGAAAGAAATGTGAATATTAAGGTGTATGGAATTTATAAAGGATCTCTGATTTATGCAGCAAATATAATTAATATTACCTTATATTTCTAGGTAGTCACAACTACCTTTGATTTCTTATGTGAAATAAAAGAACAGCTTTTAAAAATCTGCCATCTATTTTTATCTAATTTTAGGAATAGAATGCTGATATACATAACCCTCCTGATCTTGCAGGGTGGGAAAATGAATATATCTACTATCCACCATTTGAATAAAACAGCAAAAGCTGAGCACTGCACAGCCATTTTGTCATTCAGTCCAGGAGAAATAAAAATGCAGCAAAGGAACCAGAGAGAATTTCAGTGATGAGGAACTGTTCATGGATTCCATAAAGCAGTTGTCACTGTAGACAGGGTGAAGATCACCATACTGTCAGTGAAGTGGAGTGTGGATAATGGCTGCCAACAATCCTGATTTGGTTGTGACAGTAGATAAACAACAGAGGTCAAAAGTCAACTTCTGAATTTCAGGCTAAAGGAGAAAAAATTCAAAAGTTACAGGAAGCCTGTTATGATGGCTAACATTTCATACTTTTTAATCAAGCTGGAGTGTTGGTGGTTGAAAGAAGAACAATGTGTTCAAAGTAATCTTATTTTGTCTGAAAGTAGGTGGACTGGAAAAAGAGGTCACTCCTCATATAGCTGGGGCAGGGTTCTGAGCCAGAGAGGAAGTAGCGGGAGAGGTATGAGACCAAGCATTAAAGAATTGTTATCAAACAGCTGATGGTCTGACATAATTTCAGATCACAATCTTGGATTTTTATATTTCTTACTCTACAAAGAAAATATAAGTTGACATGCCTAAATAAAAATTTTTGTAATAATGAATAAAGTGGAGTAGAGACCTGCAGCATTCTTTCTCTTCAAAGGAGACAGATGTGCAAAAATTGATGTGTTTCACAATTCCATGCATAAGAAGGCCATAAGGAGTCATTTAAACATTACTCTGAGCTTCAGTGACAAAATTATATACAGCCTGAATAAAAAATTTGATTCAAATAGTTAAGTCTTCTCTTCTCCATTAAGACAAGGTGGGAGGGGGAAGTATTTTTGAAATGAGAACAGGAACAATCAAGCCACATCCAGTGTCCAGAGCTTTTGCAATAGCAGGTGACTTAGGGGATTTAAGGAATTGTTAGCAAGGAAAGGGGGTAAAGGGAGAAATTAAAAATTAGAGGCTTTGCTTTAATTTAAATAATAGGTCTCTTGTCTTAAGGGAACTGGAGGTTGAAGAAAATGGCTATTGTGTTAATTTTGTCTTTAAATGAAATTAAATTTATATATTTTTAAATAACAAATTATTTTTGCATCAAAAAGAACTTCATGGTGTATAGCACAGATGTATAGCACAGCTCTTCTATAGGAGCACCTAGCCCACACCTCCTAACATGTCCTAACATGATAGCTCTTCTCAGGCTGCTGCTATTACATTCCAAGCCCCCCTACTCTGGCCCTTAGGCTGGCACAAGAACATTAAGTCAGGAGCAGATGGCTGCAATTTTGCTATGTCAATATCCATCCTGTAATGCCATGTATGTCACTGTATCCACTTTCACAAGATGTACATTCCCCTGGCAATATCATCACTGTTTCTGCCTTACACTGTGCTAATGGCTGCAGTTGTCAACACTTGATCACTCACAGCTAACCTTCCCTTTATACCTAATGGTGGAAAGTTTTGGAGAGCCATGATTTACTCAAAAAAAAAAAAATCTATATTATCACTATTAATGGTAAAATCATTTTATAGGGTTATTCATTTACATGGCACTTTACATACTTATTTTCCTGCACAAGTAAAAGTATGATGAAATAAAAAAAAAACAGGAAAAAAACCCAGGAGATGTGGGCTAGCTGCACTTTCCTTACCAAGTGGGAAAGTTGAAAATAGTACAATTAGTCAAGATAGAATAGAGATGTTACAAGTTTATATTTCACCTGGCTTACTTTCACCATACTTGTTAGTGGGTGTCTATCTACATCGTATGATAAAGGAGGACCTTAATGTATATTTCAAATTGTAGTAAATGGTAAAGGCAATGGTGTAGTGTGTTTGAAATGGGCTTTGAGTCAAAGAAGAGGGAGGGGGTTTTGTCCAACTGGTTGCATTGCAGTCTGGCACCTACTAGCCTGGGAACCCTTGGCCTACTATATGTGGCAGTTTACCAGGGGCTGATGGACATTCAGAGATATGAGTAGCATCATCAACATTTATGATGGCTATTTTTCAGGCAGCATACAGGCGTATCATTTACAAGTGTTACAGGAAATCTCACGCTATGAGAATATTGACCATATTAATACAATTGTATTCTACAAAACCTTTAAAAGACTGTTTTGCTTCTTGAAGCACAGAAGCTTGTCTGCTGATGACTGGTGTGTTCTGGGGATGTCAGCAGTCACAAATTACATTTAAATAATGATTCAGTGTATTTTTAACTAAGAATTTGCTACTAGAGCTACTTTCATTCTTATATATAATTAGGAGGAGGTGATCTTTTATCAGTTTATGATTAATTTTTTTAAATTCATGATTGATAACAACTTAATTTTAGAAAAATAAAAAGCCTTGAAAGCTAAGGAATAATTTAAAATCTAATGAGATGCACAATTAATATTATATTTGTGAGGTGTACCACTTTTAACATCACTCATAAATGCATGCAAGCATATTTTAAAATTATCTGTAATTATCTTTCTTTAGTTCTTAGCTAGAATTAACATTATTCAATGATTTAACAGACCTATTTTTAGTTCTGTGTTATGTAATCATATGTTTGCTTGGAAAATCCTCTAGAAAACAAGCAATACATATAGAAAGAAATGCAGCAATTTAACCTAATGTAAGTGCTGTTCATTTGGTTTTATTCCCAAAGCTTAAAAACCTACTTATATTTATAAATATGAATGGTAGATCATAGTGTTCCGTTCAAATTTTATATTTTTTAACAAACTTGTGTTTAAATGAAATAACCACGAGGTATTTCAGTAAGTAACCTGAGCCAGGGCTGTTTGATTATTTTTTTGTGACAGCCTCTAACTGACTGACTTACACTCCACTGTAATCAAGGAAATATGTTTGTGTTTTCTTTAGCAGTGCTTCACAAACTTGGAAAGAGTTGACCATAAACAACCACAAAGACAACGTAGTGTTATTCATTATTTTGCTCCTATTAAGGACCCTGTCCTATTAAGGACTCTTTGTCAAAGTACCAAAAAAAATTCGCCATATGCTCTTTTGCCAAACAATCAGTATTGTCCTGTTATAGCCCTGTGCTCATTGTTTTATTTGTATGAATCCAGTGCTGGCATTTTCTCCAATATTAAGACTGCAGGAACTCTAATAGCCTGAAGTACTAATTTTCTTCTGTTTGCAGGCAGAGAATGAGATTCTGTCATGATGGCCTATGTAATAAATAGTCTTAAAATAGTGCTAATATTGTAATTGCTTTTGTAATTAACAAGTAATAAACAACATTCTTGCACAAAGAAGTGATAGTGAGAGGCAATGGGAAGACAAGAGGATTCATTCCACCTACTCATAGAAAGAGTGTATTAATGAGCTACAAAAATTTGTTAATTTTCAGGGAAATTTAACAAAGTTTTGCAGTGGCCTTGCAATGCTCCATTGACCACTACACACTTAAGTGAAGCACACCCTTTTAATGTTTGTCATCACAAAGTTAGATTTATTTTTTAAACTCTTTCTACTGGTATGTCAGTAGCTTGTTGAAGAGAAATGTGATTGTGGGAACAGAGACAGTCCCATTCTTCATTTCAGTGTCCTTTGAGGTTCTTCTCTGCTGAAACAGGGATGTAAATCTGGCAGATTCTCTTTTATTATATAAAAATCAAGCTGATATTTAGACAACCATCTTTGTACATCCTAAATGTATTTCATTTTAATGTGCAATGGGAAAAACTTCTGCTAGGTTGTAAATTAATGCAAGAGCTAGCTGGTACATCCTTCTCCGTCCAGCAATGATGCACTTGGCATATAATAAAATATTTGCAAGATATTATCTTACATCTCTTATAATTTTGGCATCGACCTAGCAAGTTATCTAAATTCCGAAAGATGGTAGCTATTTACTAAAGACAATGCGGTTTTTTGCATCTCTGTCCTCAAATGTTTTCTCAAGAATCCTCATGCAGACCTCCTGAGAAAAAGAATTCTGGGGTTGAATATGAATGAGCGAAATATCCCTCACTGCTTGGCTGAAAAATTGCATTCTAGTTAAAGTTCAAACACTGAATCTTTCCTGACCCCTTCTTTTGTTAATTAGCTGGGAAATTGGGCTTCAAATAGCTCTTGGACTAGGAATAAAACCTCTTCTCCACCTCTTAAACTTTACACAGAGGGACATTTGATGAAACCCACATAAACAAAATATCATTATTTTTATGGACATTTACTTGCTAATGTTAGAATATTCCCACATGAAAGTACTGTATTGAGCTCTAATGATCTAAACGTCCTGTGTCCCTCCTTTTATGGCTAAAAAAACCCAGTAGTGTATTAAATCTACATTACTGCCTATCTGCTTTACTCCCTATCTAACTTAATTTGAAGATATCTTTAATAAGAGTCTGTGAATGGAAATATGATTAGATAACCTTATGTTCATGTAGTGCTCACATGTATCAGATTGGGGCAGTTGTTGAGCATAATATGGAAAACATCAAATTTTTCAATTTGTTCAAATAGATATGTAGATATTCTAGGAGGCACTAAACAGCCTTTATTATATTAAACAGTGCCAGCTGTTTAGACTAGAGAGCTGCAACAGGAGGAAGTTGTACTTTAAAGCACCACTTCTTATATCCCTTGGAATGGTAGTATGTGCAGCTATTACAATGATTTAGCATCCATGTAAACCTTTCTTACAGTCGTTGCATAACACACTTTCTGGCTTTCCAATCCTGTGAATTATGGACATTAAAAGTTGATTCTCTCCTAAGCTAGCTCTTGTTTGTTGTTTGAATATTTGAGCTTGCATCTCCCTGAAATAAATGTGCCTTGTCTTAAAAAATTCCCCAAGCTCTAGCAGAAATAAAGCAGAGTGTGAAGAAAATTTTGATTAAAATCATTAACAGATTTTGGAACAAACTTACTTGATTTGTGCAAATTATGCAAGAGAGAAATATCAGAATTCAGCTCCAAAGCAACTAATACTATAGTGATTTTTTTTAGGAATGATCATACTTAAGTAAAACCACAGGATTTCATTTTGAATTACACAATGGTTCATTTGAATAATTAAATATGCTCCTTTCAGGAAGCACATGGAAACTCAACAGAAGGCCACATTCTATTCTATATAACCTTGCTTATATTTTCTGCATTTGCCTAATGGAATAATTTTGTCACTTATTTATTTTAAATGTTCAGTATAGGAAATGACTATGTGCTTCTGACTTACTAAAAGCCCTAACCTGTGTGTTATGTAAAGTTTGTTTAATATGTTCCTCTTCTGTGTTTAATGAAATGTGAAATGGCCTGCTCGCATGATCTCAGAATACCATTAGGACACTTTCTCTATGTGTCTGTGCACACCTGAGTGCATAAACACATATATTGGTGCTAATGAGATCACTTATGAAAATCACTTGCTCCAAGCTTCCACTTCCTCGTCTGCTGATGTATCTCCAAACATATTTCTTTTCTACATAGAACAGGATAACAGATGTTTTTTGTGTGTATGGACTCCAATTCTCTGCAGGTTATATTTTATAGAACCAGATATTTATTTATTTTCACCTTAAGAAGAATTTTCAGTCATTTTGAATCAATGTGCCTATTCAGGTTAAAGCTATGAATAGTGTTGACTGAAAAAGTATCCAAGCCTTGATTCTCAGAAATGAGGAAATTACCTTCTTTCACTTAGCAATTAAGATTTATTTTTTTTTGCAATCTTGTAAGAACTAAGAGAGCAATGATTTAATTTTTTAGTTCCTAAGAATGTTTCAATATACATCTCGTAAGCTTTGGTAAATGCTATAATTATTGAGATATCAGGTATCTTAAGTGGACATACAGATGTTTTATATAAAATATTGAATGAGTCAGGCTATCCAGCCTGATGATGATCAAATCAACCTTACAGGACATTATATACTTACTGATCATTCCAGTCCTTGCTGAAGCAAGCAGTACGAGCTATTGAAAGGACACAAGATGTAGTCAAATTGTCTCAGAAAAAACAACAAAAGAAAGTTGGAGTTTCTACAGCCTAATTGATTGAGGGACATTGTTTTAGTCACTGAGCTTTTGGACAGGGCAGAGTAAAAAGCACATTCCTCTTGTGATTTGTAAAATCTTTTTTTTCTTAAAATATTTGATATATGAAATTGAAAATTTAATTCTGGATCAGATATACAGAAATGTGAGTATTATAAAAAGTCAATTACAGCAGTATGAGCTGTGTATCAACTTAATTAAAAAGAAAAAGAAATTTAAAAAGTTTTTTTCAGTTTGGAATTACATTTTTTTCACTTCTTGTATGCCCATCTGCCATTTATGGGTTTGAAATGGCATACATACTTTATAGGAAGGAACTTAAAATTTCCTCAATGCTAGCATTTGGCTTAGAATACATAAGCAAATTAATGTAACATTTTTAGCTTGAGGAAATATTTTAGAATTGCTATTCTGCCAGCAGTGGGCCCAGGTGGCCAAGAAGGCCAACAGCATCCTGGCCTGGATCAAGAACAGTGTGGTGAGTAGGACCTGAGAGGTGATCGTCCCCCTGTACTCGGCACTAGTGAGACCCCACCTCGAGTGCTGTGTCCGGTTTTGGGCCCCCTACCACAAGAAAGACATTGAGGTGCTGGAGCGGGTCCAGAGAAGGGCAATGAAGCTGGTGAGGGGTCTGGAGCACAAGTTATGAGGAGCGGCTGAGGGAGCTGGGGTTGTTCAGTC
>BJBW01005933.1:0-41468 GCA_004320125.1 Scolopax mira | reverse complement strand
GGGGGGGGGGGGGGGGGGGGGGGGGGGGGAGGGAAAGGCCATCTGTTGGCCCGGTTGTAGTGATTTCAGCTGAAACTATGGCATAAAGAAATATTTCCTAATATCTAACCTGAACCTTCCCTGGTGCAACTTGAAGCCATTACCCCTTGTTCCTATCATCTGTGACTTGGGAGAAGAGACCGACCAGCACCTCTCTACAGTCTCCTTTCAGGTAGTTGTAGAGCATGATAAGGTCACCCCTCAGTGTCCTCTTCCCCAGACTAAACAACCCCAGGTTCCTCAGCCTCTCCTCATAAGACTTACTCTCCAGACCACTCACCAGCTTCATTGCCCTTCTCTGGACCTGCTCCAGTTCCTCAACGTCTCTTTTGTGGTAAGGGGCCCAAAACTGGACACAGTACTCAAGAAGGGGTCTCACCAGTGCTGAGTACAGAGGGATGATCACCTCTCATGTCCTACTCACCACACTGTTCCTGATACAGGCCAGGATGCTGTTTGCCTTCTTGGCCACCTGGGCACACTGCTGGCTCATGTTCAGCCTACTGTCGACCAACACCCCCAGGTCCTTTTCTGCTGGGAAGCTTTCCAGCCACTCTATCCCAAACCTGCAGCACTGTCTGGGGTTGTTGTGACCTAAATGCAGGACCCGGCACTTGGCTTTATTGAACCTCATTCCGTTGGTCTCAGCCTATCCATCCAGCCTGTGCAGATCCCTCTGCAAAGCCTATCTACCCTACAGTAGATACACACTCCACCTAACTTGGTGTCATCTGAAAATTTGCTGAGGGTGCATTCAGTCCTTTCATCCAGATAATTTATAAAGATGTTAAAGAGAACCATCCCTAGTACTGAGCCCTGTGGGACACCACTTGTGACTGGCCACCAACTGGATTTAGCTCCAAAAACTACCACTCTTTGGGCCCAGCCCTCCAGCCAGTTTTTAACCCAGTGGAGAGTGTTCCCATCTTCAGGGGAAGCAAATTTCTCCAGGAGAATATTCTGGGACACTATATTGTAGGTAGCTAGGGTCTGGTGGCCGGAAGATATCATGCTGTACGGAAAGACAGGGCCCCCCTCCTGATAGCCAATAGCTTTTAGTTCATGATGTAAGCAGACGGAAGTGACGTTGTAAACCTAAGCCATATAAGGTTATGCCATTCACCAATAAACGCCATTTGCCGTCCACCACATTGGTGTCTGTGAGCTGATGGACCAAGCGGCCTGGGATTGGTCAGCATGCTGTTCCTGAACCAGTTCGCCACACCTACGACAGGCAACAAGTGGTGCCGAAACCCGGGATCGTCATCTGGATTCGGGTGAACGGCGGCTGGAGCGGCTGGACCAGCCTGGAGAGGCAGGTCAGGGGAGGATGCTCCCCGACCAGGACCAACAAGGAGGATGGAAGCCATTGTGAAGTCGTATCCCAATTACACAAGCAGTGGGGGATTGATTGTAAGCCCAACGATTTTACTCTCGCTGTTGCGAGGCTTTTAGAAATTGGGGTCATTGACCAGCTGGAGGATATTCTCCACCCAGAAGTGTGGGACAAATGCACTAAAGTTCTAGCTGAGGAGCTTATGTCTTCAGGTTGTGGGAAAAAACTTAAGTCCTGGGGGAAAGTCGTACAGGCTCTGCAGAAAGCCATATAAGAGCAGGAGACCTGGACGGTGGCAAGGGGCTGTTTGTTGGTCATCCCGAAAGTGGGAGTCGGGGCAGCCACACAGACTCTGTACCCCCCAGACAGCAGCGATTATGCTGAGGCTACAGATTTTAGGGAGGACGATATGCCCCCAAAATCCCCGAGCCCCGCCCCACTCACGGAGGGACAAAAACAAGCAAGATCCTTCTGGAGTGAGTTAGTCCAGAAGGCCAGGGATGCCGCAGGGAAATTTGAATCCAAGGAGGGCTGGACAAGACCGCCTCCCTATGCGCCCCAAAATGACACCAAGGAAAAAGAGGGAAGGCGGGACGAGGAATCCCCTGGTGGGAACAGGGGAAAAGTGCCAAAACCAATCAGCACACACAAACAGGAAGGAGAGGAGAATGGGAAGGAGAAAAGCGGCAGGGAGGGGAGCCGGGGGGAGGAGGGGAGCGTGAGCTAAGAGAGAAGGAACGGCCCGCCCGCAAGGGAAGTGGGTGTGGCCGGAGCCCAACAAAAGAGCACTGGAATCCGGAAGTAACTGGTCAGTTGACTTCTGGCTCCGAGTCGGACACTACCTGGGACGAGTGGTCTACAACTAATTCAAGCTCAGAGGAGGAGGATATAAGGGAAGACAGAGTCAAAAGCCAAAGTATCTCCATTCGCAATAAAGAGGAAGTGCGAAAAGGAAAAATTCCCCTCACGGATTGGAGAAAAACAAAGATTGCGTGTGCTGATTGGGCCCCATCGGCCACGCTAGCATTCCCGGTCCAGGTGGTGTATGGGGGCAAAGGGTCCACTCACCAATAAATCCTAAGGATATCTAAGCGATCATTAAAGCAATTGCAGACAAAGGGCTTAATTCTGCCATGGTTTCCACCCTCATAGACGGGATTTTCGGGGGAGACGACATGCTTACGTTTGATATAAAAAAAACCTGTAGGCTGATTTTTGATGGGGCAGGGATTATTGTTTTTAAACAAGAATGGGAGGACAATTGTATGAAGCAACTAGCCCGAGTAACCGGGGCGGACCATCTGTTACACGGCTTCCAGCCTACAGCGGCTGATGGGTACAGACCCAACAATGATCACCCCCCAGGCACAAGCCCAGGGTTTGCGGGCCCATGAAGTTATGACAACTACTCATGCAGCCAGAGAAGCTATTTGTGTAGCCTCCAGAGTTGTCAGCAAGCCGTCGCCATGGTCCACAGTAAAACAAAATGAAAGTGAGAGCTTTACGCAATTTGTAGATCACCTGCAGGCAGCGGTCAACTCCTCAACTCTGCCTGCGGAAGCAAAAGGCCCAGTCGTTGCAGACTGTTTACGTCAGCAGTGTAATTCGAAAACCAGAGAAATCTTATGATCACTGCCAGTGGGGTCAAGTATCGCAGACATGATTAAGCACGTCATGAATGAAGAGCATCTAGCCCCAATTCAAGTTGCTGTTCGTACTGCAATAGCAAAGGTGATGGCATGTCTTAAATGTGGGCAAACAGGCCACGTTGTGGCAAACTGCCCTCGGTTACGGGACCCATCAATAGCACTCCCCCCATACCAAAATTGATCTAGAGGACCATGTTGGTCCTGTGGAAAGAAAGGACATTTCGCTAAAGAATGTAGAACTAAATTTCAGGGAAACGGGAGGGGGAGATGGCACCTGGGCCACACACAGCCTTCTCCCACTTGGGATATGAGGCGGCCCAGCCATACCATCCCCAGGTGGGGCGAGACATTTTCGAATCTGTTACCCCCTTGAGAAGCAACCAACTTTATGACCCAACCTACGCTCCAGCCAAGTCAGCCCCTATCTCAGGGACAGCAAGGACCATCCCTTGGGAACGAGACCCCAGGGTGGCCTTGGCAGTAAGGTGTGACAACCCACCAGTGGTGTGGGGAATCTGTTCTCTCTATTATACCCCCAATGGTATCACCATTAAGATTCCCTTTTTGATTGACACCAGGGCAGATGTTACAGTTTTTCCTGAATCAAGTTGGCCCCCATGTTGGAAGTTGGAAGACACCCCCATGGTGGGTGGAGTTGGGGGATTAACCTGAGCTCGGAGGAGTGCCCAGTTGATAGCAATCATGCTTTATACTGAAAAAGGACCAGAGAAAACCATCAACCTTTTCCTATATGTCATGTCAGGAGTTCCACCCCTGTTGGGAAGGGATGCTCTCGCCCTATTAAAAGCCAGAGTGACAAATTTACTTTAAGGGCCACTACCGTACACCCACTTCCACCAATTAGACTGACGTGGAAATCGTCTGACCCAGTGTGGGTTGAGCAGTGGCCCCTGTCCAAGCCTCAAATGGATGCTCTTCTTGAGCTAATCGACCGCGAATTACAACGAGGTCATATAGAGCCTTCTACTAGCCCATGGAACACCCTGGTTTTTGTTATACCCAATCAAACGGGTGAGGGGTTTCGCCTCCTCCAAGACCTACATGAGGTAAACAAGAGAATCCAACCAATGGGTCCTGTCCAAACCCTGTTGCCTATGAACTCTATGATACCAGAAGGACAACCTTGCGCTGTCCTCAATATTAAAGACTGTTTCTTTTCGATAAAGAGTGGTTTGCCTTTTCCGTCGTGTTCACAAATAGCCAACGCCCCAGCCTATGCTTCCAGTGGAAAATGCTGCCCCAAGGAATGATTAACTCACCTACCATCTGTCAGATTACAGTGGATGGGGCGTTGGCACCGATTCAACACAGCAACCCAACTGCGACCATCATTCAATATATGGACGATATTTTGATCGCCACACCATCAGGGAGTCAAGTGGACCAGCTGTTATTAATGATTTCAGAAACTCTAAAAGCAAACGGGTTTGAAATCGCAACTGCAAAAATTAAAAAAGGACTATGTGTAACTTTTTTGGGAGTGGACATCATACCCCCCCCAAATGAAAATCCGTCGGAACATCAAGACACTCCACGATATGCAACAGTTAGTAGGGTCCTTGCAATGGCTCCACAATATCGTCCTGATCCCTCCCGAAACCATGGTTCCCCTATACGATCTTTTAAATGGAAACTCATGGGAACAAAAAACTCTAACGACAGAAGCAATGAACTCTCTTGACTTTATTGAGCAACAGGTATTGTTGAGTTCACTCACCAGATGGAACCCAAATTTACCACTCGATTTGTATATGCATTTCATGAAAGGGGGGGGGAGTAGGGGCACTAGCCCAGGGCCCCCCTGAAAAAGCCCAACCAATACAATGGGTAGTCCTGGGAAAACGATCACGTGCATTCTCCCCAGGAGTCGAGTGCCTCGGCAACCTCATCATGAAAGGCAGAAAACTTGCCCTAAGATATCTAGGCATCGAACCTGCCAGAATATACCTACCCTTCTGCAAACAGCTCCCAACGCAATCAGTGGCAATGTCAGAGTATCTAGCTATAGGCCTCGTCGGATTTGGTGGAGAAGTCCGGTATGCCACAAAGTCCCCCTGGACTCAAATGCTGGCAATTGTCGACATCGACCTTCCACAGAAAATCATGGACCAGCCTCAGTTGGGACCAACGGTCTTCACAGACACATCCTCAGCAACCTCAACCATGGCAGCAGTATGGCAATCGGGAGGAGAATGGCAGTGCATTAAAGTGACCAATTGTGCGCTTTCAGTCCAACAGCTGGAGGTGGCGGCCGTAGTACTAGCGTGCGGACTGTTTCCAACGGAACATCTCAATATAGTAACTGATTCAATGTTCGTGGCCAAGCTTTGCTTAGCCATGTCAGGGCCCGGCGTGTCAACATCTAGAGCAGCTCTAATGCTAGAAGAAGCACTTTTTTCCCGAAAAGGCACCATATCAGTCATCCACGTTAACGGCCACGTTATCCATTAAAGGATTTTTCCAAACCAGTAACGACAAAGCAGACGCCGCTGCAAAAGGATTATGGACACTAAGAGATGCCCGCCAACTACACGAGTCCCTCCACATTGGAGCTAAAGTGCTAGCAAGGAGATGTGGGATTTCAGCCACTGACACAAAACACATAGTAGCTACATGTCCTCACTGTCAAAAAGCACCACTGTGGTCCAGTGGAGTCAACCCCAGAGGTCTCAAAGTCTCCAAGCTGTGGCAGACAGACTTTACGCTCTGTCTGTTGCTGAAGCCTCGAGCGTGGCTAGCGGTAACTGTAGACACATATAGCGGGGTGATCGTAGCTGCACAACACCTTAAGACCAACTCCAAAGCAACCATCCAACAATGGCTGACAGCCATGGCGTGGCTCAGCATCCCTAATCAGATCAAAACAGACAATGGTCCGAATTTTGTATCTAAATCAGTCCAGGCATTCGCTCTAAAATGGGGTATTACTCTAATACACGACATCCTGTATAATAGCACAGGACAAGCCATAGTAGAATGAGCAAATCAAACTCTGAAATCTAAATTAGAGGTATTAGCAAAACCAGAAGGTTTTACCAATGCCATCCCCTCTGGAGACCAGGCACGCTTGCTAGTGACTGCTTTATTAGCACTAAACCAGTTCCCCAGGGGAGAGGAGGCGAATAGCCCCACCCAAAAACACTGGGCCACTCGAGCACTAGAAGAAGGCCTGTCAGTCATAGTTAAAAATGAGTTGGGAGAATGGGAACAAGGGTGGAAATTAGTTCTGACAGGGCGAGGGTATGCTGTGGTCAGAAAAGATGGCAGAGTCAAATGGTGTCCACTTAGGTCTATTAAACCGGACCTTCAGAATAAAACTAATGAAACCAATGAAAACTGTGAGCTTCTGTTTACAGGACTGGACCACTGGACACCCCTGTAACCCGCATACCCCGGTGTCAAGAGAAGTTGACAAATCAACAAGTGTCCTGTCTGAGCCTGGATGCCCTGCATAGACAGAATCCGAACAATGTCAAAATGGCCTCCACAGTGGGGGGCTGCGATGCCTTTATGTGATTTTGATTCTAGAGTTCGTCACCATAAGACAGGTACCTTCACCACCAGCCATTTAAATGGTCCCTCCTTCAACTTAAATGGTCCCCTATCCCTGCAATAACCGAGTCATCGCAACTCAAATAACATCAGGAGTGCCAAGTTTTAATGCCACTCTGTGTCAGCTTGTCCCTAGAGACCGATGTTGGGAATACCTAGGATTATATATGCGTCCCAGCTTGAATCCTGGGAAGGGGTATTGTAACTACCCTAACCAATACTATTGTAGCCACTGGGGATGTGAGACCATAGCTCCTACTTGGATACCAGGTAGTGGTAGAGACAGATATCTAAAAGTCCAGTGGGGTCCATATAGGTGCATTCTACCGCAAGGATGGTGGGGACGTGGAAATTGTCGTTACCTCTTTTTAAATGTTACCAAACCCCAAGAGGACAGCTGGTTACTTGGAAGAATTTGGGGAGTAAGATACTTAGAACTGGGGACAGATAAGGGTGGCTTAATCCTCGTAAAAAAGGAGGTTGTCCCGAATGATCCACTGCCAGTAGGCCCCAACCAAGCATTTGTTAATGAAGTGGTCCTGACTATTCCTAGTCAAGACTACATGACTACAGAGACCAACAACCAGGAAACATTAATGGAAAAATATACTACCACACCTGTAACGCCATGCACCACCAAAATCCCTTATGGAAATCCTCTCTGGAAAATGATGCAAGCTAGCTACTAAAGATTGAACAAAACTAATCCAAACCTCACGGAACATTGCTGGTTGTGCTACAGAATAAAACCACCCTTTTATGAGGCTGTAGGAGTAAGTGACGCACCTATACAGGTAAATGGTATAAATCTGGCTCAGTGCATATGGGACACAGAAAAGCAAGGCACTACATTGACACAGGTGGTGGGAAGTGGCGTGTGTGTAGGCAAAGTCCCAAAGCACAAAAAACAATTATGTGTTAATAAGATACAATACAAAACCTCTGCTAAGTGGTTAGTACCGACCAAAAATGCCAAGTGGGTTTGTTCTGTTACTGGAGTTACACCTTCCTTGTCATTAGAAAAATTTAATGAATCCTCAGAATATTGTGTCCAGGTATCTATAGTCCCTAAAATCTTTTACCATTCCGAAGACTTTGTCTACGACTCACACATTACCCCAGAACATCATCTGTCAAAATGAGAGCCCTTTACAGCACTAACAATAGCTACTCTAATGATCATGGGAGGTGCGGGAATAGCCACAAGGATAGCTTCCTTGGTGCAACAGAGCAAAGAATTCAGTGCCTTGAAGGTGGCAGTAGATGAGGACCTGGCTAGAATAGAACAACCAATAACTGCATTAGAACAATCAATTAGATCATTATCTGAAGTACTGTTACAAAATCAAAGAGGATTAGACTTGGTGTTTACAACAAGGAGGAGTGTGCACTGCACTAAAAGAAGAGTGTTGTGTGTATGCGGACCACCCCGGACTAGTGAGAGACACTATGGCCAAAATGCGAGAGGGACTAGAAAAACTGAAAAAGGAACGAGAGGCACAACAAAATTGGTATGAAGCATGGTTTAACCATTCACCATGGTTGACCACCCTGATATCTACCTTGATCACAATAATCATGTTGGTGCTGATTTTTGGACCCTGTATACTGAATAATCTCGTCTCATTTGTCAAAAGCTGGCTGGAGAAGGTTAACATTAACATAGAACACCAGCAACTGCATTAAGAATGTATTTACTCTGGGTTACTTTAGGTATTCCTAAATACTCCAAGTTATACCCCCTAATTTCCACCTATTTACTGTGGCTTATGTTTTTACTTTTTTAAGATTGTTTTAAAGATAGATTGTTTAAGATGATTTTAAGATTGTTCTTAAGATAGAATTAAAACAAAAATAGAATTTTTTAGGATCATCACATTTTAGCTAGTTCAATCATACATAGGGAGGGGGGAAATGTAGGTAGCTAGGGTCTGGCGGCTGGAAGATATCGCACTGTATGGAAAGACAGGGACCCCTCCTGATAGCCAATAGCGTTTAGTTCATGATGTAAGCAGACGGAAGTGACATTGTAAACCTAAACCATATAAGATTATGCCATTCACCAATAAACGCCATTTGCTGTCCACCACATTGGTGTCTGCAAGCTGATGGACCGAGCGGCCTGGGATTGGTCGTCGTGCCATTCCTGAACCAGGTCGCCATGCCCACAACAGGAAACACTATATCAAAGGCCTTACTAAAGTCTAGGTAAATAACAGCCTTTCCTTCACCCACCAAGTGAGTCACTTTGTCATAGAAGGAGATCAAGTTTGTCAAGCAGGACCTGCCCCTCATGAACCTGTGCTGGCTGGGCCTGATCGCCTGGGTGTCCTTCATGTGCTGACCTTCCCAGGCACCGAGGTCAAACTGACAGGCCTCTAGTTCCCAGGATCATCGGTCCAACCCTTCTTGTGGATGGTCGTCACATTTTCTAGGTGCCAGTCAGAGTCCAGATACTTCAAGTCTAACCTGCCTAGAATAGATTAAACTATTACCCTAATCTGGCCTGAATCTTCAGGCTTTTCCCTGATCCATTTCTGTCATGATGTTCCTTATGCTGTTTTAATTGGGAAATTTAACCACAGTGCCACTGATGGATTCAATGTAACATATTGCTTCAGTTTCTTATCTTAATAGCCCATGACATCCACCACATGTCATGGTGTCATGGTTTCAGCCGAAATCACTACAACCAGACCAACAGATGGCCCTTCCCCCTCCCTCAACAGAGAGAAGAGGAAGAGATAAGGAGCTACAGAAGTTTAGAATGAACTAAATTACGTTAATGAAGAATTAATATTAAAAAAAAAAAAGAAGAAGAAAATACTGAAATGTATACAATATATACAAAATCGTATTAAGCTCCCAGGATGACAGTGCTGTCACCAGCAGGCACTGGGGAAGTCCCACACTGGACTCAGTAACGGACGGGAACTGAATTCCAGCTCTGGAGTCAGGAACACACAGATCAGGATCAAAGGCAGATNNGGGGCAGATGGGATGGAATACCCCAGTTGGTCAGGTTTCAGTCACCTCTCCTTTCCGTTCCTCCCCACAGGTGTGACTCCTTTACGCTTTTCCGTTTCCGACCTTCTAAGGGGCAAAGAACAAAACTTGTCTGACCTTGGTTGTTATAGCAAAAAATATAAGCAATAAGCAAAGGCCTCTCTGCATACCATCCCTTGGCACTTAGCACAAACATTGGCCTTATCATCCTGAGAACGAGCAGTTTGCTCCACAATATGCCGTTAATTTCAGAGAGTTAGAGGAGGCCTAACTAAAATGTAAAATTACAGAACACAAAACTGATTCGGTTTTACCTCAAACAGGGACACTTGGTTAGGAATTAATCTTCAAGTGAACAGACTAAGCCCTGAAAGATGTAGAAAATTCAATATACATATTAACACACTGACTTCCCCTTGTCCATCTGTTTATGTCCAGTCCTGGCCCACCCTTAGATACAACTCTTCAGTTATCCTCACACATTAATTTCACTCAGCATCCACAGAATCTTGTCTGTGGAGACACTCAAACTAAACTACTCACCCATTCTATTGCAGTCCAGACAATTTGGAGCTGTTAGTGCCAGTAATGGGCCCCAGTCATATAAGAATAATATCTATAACGCCTCAGAATTTGTCAGGTCTTGCCTGGATCCGAACTTATTTTTATTCACTTTCAATTTTATAAATTAAGTAATTTAAGAAGCTCTCTGTACCTGCAACTTGCTTTTGGATCAGAATTGTCCCAGTTGCAATAGCAGAAATACTTAATGATCTTGTATTTATGACTAGCCAGAGGATATATGTGGTTTTTTTGAGCAAATTATCTGACTTCTAATTAACATATTTTTAATTATAATTTTATTATAAATGGCTTAATGTCCAGATGGAGTTTGGTGACAAGTGGTATCCCGCAGGGGCAGGATGTTATGTTTAATATATTTAAGATGTTTAAAATATTATGTTTAATATCTTCATCAATGACATAAACAGTGGGACCAAAGGCAACTTCAGCAAGTTTGCAGATGACACCAAGCTGATTAGTGCAGTTGAGGGATGAGATGCCAGTGCAACCTGGACAGGTTCAAGAAGTGGGCCCATGTGAACCTCATAAGGTTCAACAAGGCCAAATGTTCCAAATGTTAGGAAGGTCCTGCACCTGGGATGTGGCAAATCCCAGTATCAATGCAGGCTGTGGGGTGAAGGGATTGAAAGCAGCCCTGCTGAGGAGGGCTTGAGGGTACTGGTGGGTGAAAAGCTGGACATGAGCCGACAATGTGCTCTTGCAGCTCAGAAAGCCAACTGTATCCTGGGCTGCATCAAAAGAAGTGTAGCCAACAGGTTGAGCGAGTTGATTCTGTAATCTGCTCTACTGAGACCCACCTATGTGCAGCTCTGGAACCCCCCATACGAGAAGGACATGGACCTGTTTGAGAGAGTCTAGAGGAGGGTCACAAAGATGATCGGAGGACTGGAACACCTGTCCTATGAAGACATGCTGAGTGTTGTTCAGCCTGGAGAAGAGAAGGCTCTGGGGAAACGTTACTGCAGACTTTAAGTACTTAAATTGGGCCCAGAGGAAAGGTGATGAGGGACTTGTTACCAGGGAGTATAGTGATAAGATAAGGGGTAATGTTTTTAAACTTAAAGAGAGTAGATTTATATTAGATGTTAGGAAGAAACTCTTTTCTCTGAGTGCTGAGACACTGAAAGAGAAGTTGTTGATGACCCATCCCTGGAAGTGTTCAAGGCCAGGTTGCACGGGGCTTTGAGCAACTTGGTCCGGTGGAAGGTGTCCCTGCTCAAGCTAAGGGAGTTGGAACTAGATGATCTCTAAGGTCCCTTCAAACTCTAACCATTCTATGATTGTGAGGGTGTTTATCTTAAAGGTCTATATGATACCTGTTAATTAGACTGCCACTTAGCATTAGGATTATTTCTTGTTTTTCCTGATACCTCAAGTACATCAAGAACTCTTAAGAAAAGATGATTAAGACACCAATGAAATATGTTTTGTTGGTATTATTAACTTTGCTGGTGGTGAATTAGTCGGTACAGTTGACTGTGTTACGGCAAATTGGTCTGTGAGAGGCTGGGAAAGGTGTAACTCAAGCAAAGGCTAGAGCAATAGTGCTGAATATATTAGAGGGTAAGGAAGAAGAAAAGGAAGAAGTGCTTGAACTAATGACTCAAAATGACTATAAAATCTAGAGGCAAGAACACATGATGGGACAGCATGGCCCACATTAAGATTGATCCTGGTCTCCCAGGAGCCATGAACACTGAAGACAGTAGTGTCATGACTACAAAGGAAAAATGAGTGAAAAGAGAAATAGGCATATGGTTCATTGCTTTCTTATTGCCTGTATTCCACAATAAAAATCAAGTCCCTCCAATAGCCAGTCTCAGAACATCTGGTCACTCCAGTACCTAAAGCTTATGGACACTTTGATACCTACCTCCCAAATCACTTACTCTCCCTTGACAGAAAGTATAGCTTGGCATACTTTCTGTACTTTCTGTTGCTAGCTATTACATTATGATATATGTACCCACACAGTATGCATGCACTCCAGTCTCTCCAGTTGCTGGCATTGCAGATGTGCAGGCCTCCATGACCTGTGGTCCCCAGTCCAGATGCTAGCACTTTCACCCTCATTCACTCCAGTTGTTGGAACCAGAGACCCCTATGACCTGTGGTCCCCAGTCCAGATGCTAGCACTTTCACCCTCATTCACTCCAGTTGTTGGAACCAGAGACCCCTATGACCTGTGGTCCAACTACAGTCACTAGCACTTAAATTTTCACTTGCTCTGGTCTCTCCAACTGTTGGCACTTCAGACACACAGGTTCCCAATCTGTGGTCTGACTACAGTTGCTATTATGTAGGCCTCCATACAAACATATGCACACAGAAGAACCTTTTACCTAGGAAGATAGATAGAAAGAGAGCTTAGTGAGAAGACAGAGGAGGCTGTGCTGACCAGATACAGGGCATTTTCACAGAAGCCTACTGACCATCATGTCTTTACATGCAACTACCCTTATATAAACTTATCCCTTTATTTTCCTATGCTTTTTCCTTCTTAAACTACCTTGATCCCTACCTTTCTCCACTTGTGGTTCCTCCTCTCAGTATTCCATAATCAGTCTTGTATAATCCCAAAATGCTCTTCCCTGCCATCCCATGTAGGCAGTAACTTCTCTCAGTCTGAAAGTTGATCTAGAGAGCCTCTCCCTTTGATTTATCATAACAGATTTCATCCGTGGACTGATTACTTTCCTGTTACAGCCATGGTAGGCACCTTTACAATGTGATTGTTTCTCTTCTTAGGCTATTGGGATTCCCTGCCTCCCATTTTCCCTCCCTCTGTGTTTTGCGGAGCTTAATCTTTTATCACATAACCTTAAAAGTTAACTGTATGACAAATCTCTGAAGCTATCTGAGAAGAATCATCCTTGACACACCTGCTTTTTGTTTTCAGTGCTTACAACTTTAAAAAATCAAACGTACTGTGGTTTTGTCTGAATCAGATGAGAAAAGAAAAAAAAATTGGAATAATGTACATGGTCATTCATTGTCACTGTAATCCAGTAATAGTAATAACAGAATATCAGAGATTGTAAGGATATGTGGAATGTAAAGATTCCTGGTTTAAGACAATATCTGGTTTAAGACAATTAAAGGCAAAGACAGGAAACAAAGGATGTAATTAACTAAAGCTCAGACACAAAAACCTTAATGAGCAATAGATCATTAAAACAATAACAAAGAAAGGAACTTTTAAGTAGTGAATATTGAGCTGAGGAGAATTGTGGGAATGTGCAATATTTATATTTAGTGGAAAAGCCAAAGCAGAGAAAGAGAGAGACTGGGAAGAGCAAATGTGTGAAAATAGAGAGAAGTTGGTGGACACTAGGGTCCAGTCTTATATAAATAGGATGTTGGTCACTCAGCAAGTTGGCTAAGCCCAGAGTCTGATCACAGCAGTCTGTCCTATCTTCTTGTTTGACTGGATGCTTATTTATTTCCCATGTGACCTTGCTCTCTAGTCTGTGCATTCAGGTGGATAGGTCAGCAAAGGTCAAACTGATCAAGCCTACTATGAGTAGGAGAAGACCAGAATCTGGAAAGACTTGAAGCTGGAGTTGGAGACTGAGTAAGTGAGACCCAAGGTCTGGGCATTGAGTCTTGACAGAGCTACTGGTCTGGTCTTTGAGGAGCTCGTCAGCTCGTGCTTCCCAAGGGAACAACAGAGGAGGTGTTTGTCCACTTGTGAACTATAACTCTGATGAGCAAAAAAGAGATCAGGCAGTCTGAGTTGTTTATGTGAGCCTTGCTTATGTAAAAGCACTGCTCTCTGGTCTGTCTGGGTCAATCTTGGTGTCCCCTGTGCCTTTATTTTATATATGGTTGCATATTTCCTATTTGTGTTCAGTTTCACCATAGGCTGGAAATACAGACTAAGAAGAAAAATTCCTTGAGTCTTAAAGATCACGAGATTCAGCTTGCTTTAACGAGCATAATGATTACACAGGCCTATGTTCTATGCTAGAGACACTATGGCAGTTCTGTAAGTTTGGAAAAGGCCAGCTGTGTTACACTGTATTTGAAGTGAAGACGCTATTCTTTATGAAGACCATAAGATGGTGTAAGAGGGCAAGGGATAAATCCTCCTGGTTAATCCCTTCCAGGATATTCTTAGGCTTGTGTCTCAACACACCGACATGTGTAACCGGAGTCCTTCCAGTTACAGGAATGCGTTTATGAATTATGTTATGAAGCCACTATTTGGAAGCATTCCTTGCAGTTCAGATGCCCAGGAGGATGTCCAGACAGTTTGTGAATATCTCCAAAGAGGGAGACGCCACAACATCTTGCCAAGTCACCTTCATGGTAAAAATGTGTTTCCTATTGCATAGAGGAAGCCTCCTTGTGTTTGTGCCTATTGACTCTTGTCCTGGCACTCGGCATGACTGAAAAGAGCCTGGCTCTGTCTTCTTTGCACCCTCCCTTCAAGTATTTATATACATTGATGTTACCTCCCAAGCCTTCTCTTCTCCACATTGAACAGTCCTAGCTCTCTCAGCCTTACCTCAGAGAAGAGATGCTCCAGTCCCTTCATCATCCTTGTGGCCTGTTGTTGGACTCTCTCCAGTAGCTCCATCTCTCTTCTACTGCTTTTCTAGAGCTAATGGCTCTAGACTAGGCAGTTCTAGAAAACAATTAATCCCAGTGACATAAAATGTCTCTTTCCTAGACTTTTCCTAGTCATCTGGAATTCTGACTGTTAGCACTAAAAATAGCATAAGCCAAGAATTCTTCTTTTTCAGCTTCTGAGAGTGTGGTACAAGGGAGGGAAAAATGAATTAAGCTCTAAGTAACCCAAAAACATTTCAGCATTCATCGTAATTTCCCAGTTTCCTTTCTGAAAGCAAACAAATTAAAGATTGTGCATCTAGGCATTTTATAATGGTTTCTGGAAGAGTACAGGCACACTTTTCTATTCATTCAGCTTTGTTCTCAGCTGTCCTGACTTGTATGGGCCAGAAACACAGTCATGAAAACAATGTAATATCCCATTAATGAAGCCAGAGAAGTTATCTGTACCGAGGAAACACTGGAGATTTTTCATTTAAGTCTGTGTGACTGTAAATAAGAGAGAAATATAAAGCACATAAATACCTTCTAGCGCAGCAGTTTCAGATTTTCTTTTTCATGCTAGAAGGGATGAGGTTCACAATAGGTCCTTACCTGTTTCAGCACTGATCCAATGTCAATAGATATCCAGTCAGCTTGATATGATACTTACTTCATCTCCATATACAATGTTAATTACATTTTAAGTAAAGTTTCTCATACATACTACTCAGCTGGTCTAACAAGGGTTGAATTCAAAATAGTCTATTTTAACATTATTTCAGCAGGTGTCTCCCTGCAGGGCATCTTCAGGAACTTTGATTTCAGTTCTACCTGGTGAGTGTCTGGTCCAATCTTCAATACAGTTTGTATTAACATTTTTTGAGAGAGTGGCGGTGGTGAAAATATTGTCTCATATTGGATACTTTTTCATCAGTTACAAGAATAATACATTCCCCCTTTTGTAATATTGTTTTACGGGAGTTAAAGTTTTTTTCTCCTTCAGTCACACATGCTAAACTCCTTAAAGAATAGCTTGTGACACCACGAATGTATTTAGAGCAGCATTTCTAGAGAGTGACATGACTGTGTGTGTTATAAAAGAAGTGATGAAGAGGGAAAATCTAAAAGTCAAAAAAATAATGAGGATTAGAAATGCATAATTCAAAAGGCGATAAAAGAAGCTGATGAAATACAGATCATTTAAATGAAATGAAGATTTTTTTGTTTAAAAATGTGGAAGTCTTTCATTATGGTGAACTGCCAGATGAAACTATTTCTTGCTTCCATTTTTAGAATCTGTTACTTCTCAGAGAGTTTGTGGACAACACCATGTTAGAGAGAGTGGGTCAATATGCCAAAGGGCAATGCTGCCATTCAGAATACTTGGGCTGACAGTAGCAACATGAAGTTCAGCAATGGAATGTGGAACCTGGTCCACAGTAATCCTATGCAAAAGGACAAGCCAGGGGCTGACTGACTAAAAAGGAGTCCTGGTGGACAGACTGGAATCAGTAGTGTGTACGTAAAGCAAACAAAACTAACTGCATTGTGGGCTATGTTAATAAGAATGTATCATTAGTAAATGGGAGAGATTCTTCCCCTCTCTTTGACAGTCAGGAGGTACATCTTCAGTACAGTGCCCTATCTAGGGGTCCTCCAGGCAAAAAGAGATTGATTGATGGGAATCCAGCAAAGGCAACCAAGCTAGTGGGGCCAAGAACACATGGAACAGGAAGAAATGCTGACGTAATGAGGCCTGTTCAGCTTTAAGCCAAGAAGGCCAAGGGGAGACTTTGTTGCTATCTAGAACTACCTGATGGAAGCAGGATACAGAGAAGATGGAGCAAGCTTCTTCTGTGATGTGCACAGCAATAGGATGGGATGGAATAGACAGAAGCTGATACTTGGGAAATTCCACTTATATATGAGGAATTTTAAATTTTTTTTTTTTTTAGTGAAGAGAGTGATCAAATATTGGAATGGGTTGCCCAGAGAGATTGTGGAAGCTCCATCTTTGGAGGTTTTTAAGACCTGACTAATCAAGTCCTTCAGCAACCTTCTCTAGTTGACCCCACTTTGAGCAGAGTCTTAGATTAGATGAACTTGAGGTCTCTTTCAACCTAAATTATTCTGTGATTCTGCGAAAAGGTTTCTTCTCCTTGCTTTGCATTTTCTTTAATAGAACTGATCTTTCAACTATGACAATTTTCAGGCCAGAATTCATGTAAATGGGCACATCTTTCTGCTTAAGACACTCTAGGACAAATTGAACAAATGTGTACAGTTGGCAGGGTTCCAGGCAAATGACTAGGCTGCTGGCTACACCTTACCCTGAGGCTAATCTAACTGAATAAGATGTGGAAAACTACTGCACGAGACATAAAAAATTGCTGGATATTGCAAATAAAAGTGTGGGAATCTGAAAGAACCTGCAGATAGTGCTGTGCAGGATGGCTGGATTTCATAGCTGGTTAAGGCGAAGTTTTTGTGAGATGACCAAGATTGACAGGTAATAGAAAGGGTGTTGGGGACGTTTGGGGGACTAGATTCTTGCAAGCCAACAGCTCCTAGATAACCATATCAATAATACTATATAAGTCTGAGATTAGATGACAATATCAGAAAATTTAGGTCTGGATATAGCAGAACTGTGAGCACTGGATAAAATATACATAGAGGTGAATTGTTTATTTGGAAGAGACTTGGGTGGAAAAATAGAGGTGCACAGTTGTCAAACAGAAGAGAAATGGGAAGGTGGTAATAAGGCAAATCATGTAACCAGGGCTGTCTAAGGGTACCTTTAGGTAAACCTGAGTTTCATCACAGCAACATACATCCAGACAATAAATCAAACCTGTTTTTCTTATGATAAAACAGGAACCAAATCTTCTTCCACAGTGAGTACACTTCATCATGGGAGGAACCTCCCATGTCTAAGAGGGGAACACCCACCACAGATGGACTAAGCATTCTGGTATCTCTGTGCCAGCACTAAAAGCACTATCAACTACTCACCACTTCCTCTTTTATATCTGCTATGTTCTTATCCCTTTTTACTTTATCAAGTTTGTCTAGTGTGAATGGTATGTAACCTGGGTCTCTACCAACTCTGACATAGTTCCCTTGTTACCAAGACATAAATTTGACTTTTGAGGCTAATGGGATGAGAAAAACGGGATCTCTGTCACAGACCACATAAATGTTATCTTTATTGTTTAACAAGAAGGGCGCCATTTGCATTCACTCCTTGTGGATGAATCTTGCCTTCTAGGGGCATATATTCTGGCAAAAATATATGTAGGTATTCCCAATATCTTTAAAGAAACCCTGAAAAAGTGAATAGAGATAATCCTAATGTGGTCTACACTATATTTCCTAGAGGAAAAAGTTAATGCAGGGAACTATCCACTATACTAAACCCATGGCTTTGCCTCCCATTAAATGACATTCTTATGGTGGAAAATCAGAAATTATCATTAAGAATAAAATTATTAGTTAACTATTAAATTAAATTACTTGATAAGTTAGTTGTTCTTACAGAGCAGAAGTCCCAGCTTTGGCAATAAGTGTTATTCAAAAGGGATAAAGGAAGAGGACTGATGTTTAGCAAGATCTCCATACATATTCATAAGTCAGAGCTGTGGGAGAGTAGAAGTAAGAGGTCCTTACCATGAAAGCTGGCACAGGATCTGATTCATGTTGGTCATACTAAAAACAAAACACAGAACAGAACTTTATATTTCACTGAATTTCACTGAACTTTTTTTTTTGGAGTTGGAAGGGACCATAGAGATCATCTAGTCATATTAATGAAAAGAATATCAGGGACATAAGGCAGGTCCTACTTTACATGTACTTTACTATTTATGGTGTACATCCCAGGTTTCACTTCTCAAGGCCATGGCCTGGAATTAGGTCATTGAAGACACGTCGGAACAAATAAAAGTAGTTTTTTTCCCTATAATCTTCTACAACTCAAATCTATTTTAATTGTATAATTCCTTTAACTTAAGTTACTCCTAACACATGCATGTGTAATTTAATTCAAAATGCAGCTGTACTGATTTCAAAAGATTTACTTTTGGTTTACAGGAAAATAAAAGGTCCTAGTGGTCCTGTCTTTGTATTTATATTATCTTACAACAGAAACCCCAGATCTAGAAATATAATTAGTTTTTCAGAGTGTTATTTGGGTAAGAACATGACACAGAAGAACTATCTCTAGTTCCCTAACTAAGTATGGAATTAACAGACTTTGCAAGGCCCACTTATTTCTAATGATTGCAGAGGATGCCTAGATGACTTATTTAGAAATATATAGACAGACAGGATTAAACTGTCTTTTCATCACATGATTTTAGGGGAGCTAGATCAATTTATTTGTATTTCCCTTTTCAGAGTCCCCATGTTAAATCTCTGGCATTCTGCATCTGTTCATACAGCTCAAGGCATTAACAGTAGAAATGTCTTTATCTTAGCCGGTCATTGCAGGATGACATCCCAAAATGGAAATAAGCACTTCTAGGTGATGGCTCTTCTGCTTAAGAAATAGTCTTATCCTAGTGGTCTAGAATGACACACATGCTGGATCTTATAAGGCATGCAGAACAAAACTCAGCCCCTTACAGCAATATACCCTCTTCAGAGGAGGCTGTGGGTTCCTGGTTATTGCCTGGGGAGAAAGGGTGATGGTACCCTGGACAGAATAAGAAAGCAACAAGTCAATGATAAAAACAATAAACCAACTCCTCCACCACCCTCTTTATGATTGAAACTGTAAAACAAATCTAACAGAGTACATATTTGTGGGACCAAACAGTGACGAGGATATGCAGTTCAGATTTTCTCTGGATCAAGTTTCCTTCTTAGTATGGCTGCTGTTCTTCTCTGTTCCAGTCCCTCCTTCATATTTTCTTCCTGTCTAGTTCTGCTTCTGACCTGGATTCCTTGTGTTTTCTGCTGTGTTTCTTACTAACCATCCCATGGCTCTGAAGTCTCTTTTAATCATCCTTGGGCTATGTGCTCCCACTTCATCACTACCCACATGGAAGAGAAGCAGTGGGTAATAGTCTAAGGGTCAAACCAGGCTGGGAAGTTTCCTAGTGATGTCCCTGACCCAGGCCCAGGGAGACAGCAGACATTCCTGAGAGGACGGTCTGCCCATCATATTGGACTCTGTTCCCCTCAGAAGGGAGTCATCCACAACTACAACCTGTTCTTCTTCCTCATGGAGATGGTCATTAAACAGAGGGTAGGTCTTTCCGTTCCTATCAACTCCTCTGGTCTAGTCAGACCATCTTCCAACATCATCCATTGGCTGGCCTACCTCATCCAGAGCCTCCTACCTATTGTACAGAGGCACCTGGGTAGGTGAGGTGGGCAAAGAGGGGGTTCTCTTGACACCCCTAGAATGGACTTACATCCACCAGTCTCTTTCTTTCTTGCACTCCCTGATGCTCTGCAGGCTTTCTACTTCCTCTTTCAGCTCTGCTACCAGGATGAGCAGATCATCCACCTGGTTGCAGCTCACACAGCTGTCATCTCTTCTACCATCCATTAACCATGAGAATTTAAAGCACTCCCTGCAGCCTGAGACCTGGGTGACTGTTGATTTCACAGGAGTTCTGTCTGCAATTGCAGAGGACACAGCTTTCTGCCAGATGGAGACCATGGCTGAGCTGTATCTCACTAGCTGAACGGCCTTCTTGAGCTGGCAGAACTTTCCATGCACTTCTCTTAGGCCCTTCCACACAAACTGTTGTGCCATGCCCTGGTACGTCCTGGCTGTTTGCCCATCCTGATGGCCATGCTCCCTTGGGCCACCGCTCAGGGAAGTGGGGTGGCTGCTATTGCTGCAGGCCCCATACCTGCCTTGCCAGCTGCCCACCTGCCCCTGGCTCCTGTGGGTCTCTGCATAGCCTCAGCCTTTCCTCACCTCAGAAAAGTTCAACAAAAGGCCCTTTTTGCTGCAATTGTCTGGCTCTGTTGCGAAAGTGCCAGCACCAGAGCTGTTCTTCTCGGTGAGTGACCTTTTCAAGACATACTTTATTTAATCTTTAGAGTCTGTAGCTTGGGTTCACCAGAGCTAATGGATACGTAAGACAGTAGGTACATTGTCTGAATCTTTCTCTTCGTTTGCTGGAGGAAAAGAGAATTGCCTACAAAGAATGATTAAAGTCCTACATAAGATGAATCTGTTCTGCTGGTCTGTTCTGCTGCCAGTCTGTTCAGTTCCAGTGACTATACAGAAAGTATGCAGCTGACATGAATAGCATTACTGCAGTTGGATGGAAAATAACTGGGTTTTTTTTGGTGAACCACAAATAATGCAGGGAAGCTTGGATTGAGAAAGGTAACTGTGAGTTACCTGCTGCTTTTCAGTATTTGCAGGTAGGTTCAGACTAGTAACTCAGGGTCAGTCAGTAACTTGAAGTATATATAATAGATTAGATGATTAGAAAGATGGAACTTTCTTGTTGTATTTTATGTGCTTTCAAGTTGTGCTCTATGACATCCATTGAGAGATAAGGGTGACAATAGCTGGAACAATATTTCAATGTATTTTTATATTAATATTTTTTTTCATTGTTTTTCTCCTTAAATTTAAGCTGTTTTCTAGCGTGGATTAAATATAACCTTCATCTCACTCCCTCTCTGTATTATATGCAATACTAGTTCTTCTGAAGATAGTGAATATATTTACATGGTAAAATCTGGGACTTGTATTCCACTTTCAGTAGACTAGAATATAAAAAAATATTCAGCATAATTTTTACCCTCCAAGCTGTCATGTGCCATTTGCTATTCTCAGAATTAAGCATGGAAGTTACTTTTATGTGTCACAGAATCACCCAGGTTGGAAGGGACCTCTAAGATTATCTAGTTCTACCATAAAAAAAAAAATAAAAAACAACACCAGTGAAACAAAACACACACACCAACACTAAACTGTATTCCTGAGCACCATCTCAATTTGTCTTTTGAGTATCTCCAGGGATGGTGCCTTAACAACTTCCCTGGGCAGCCCTTTCCAGTGCTTGGTGAAGCACTTTTTCCTAATATCCAACCTGAACTTCCCCTGGCATAACTTGATGCCATTTTATCTTGTCCTATTGCCTGTGACTTGGGAGAAGAGACCTACTCCTGCCTCTCTACAGTCTCCTTTCAGGTAGTTGTAGAGAATGATAAGGTCTCCCCTCAGCCTCTTCTTCTCTAGATGGAACAACCCCAGCTCCCTCAGCCTCTCCTCATAAGACTTACTCTCCAGACCTCTCACCAGCTTTCTTGCCCTTCTCTGGTCCTGCTTAAGCACCTCAATGTCTTTCTTGTGGTAGGGGGCACAATACTTGAGGTAAGGCCTCACCAGTGTTGAGTATAGGGGGACTAAAGGTAGTTTGGGTATTTTTAAAGCCTATATTTGAATGTGTAACCATCATTCTCTTTTTGACATCCTTTTCATTCATGGACTTTTTAATTATGGTTTGTATTCTATAGCATGCTAAGATCACCCAAACCAGGCTAGGTTTTTTCTTGTACTGTTTAGGTCACCAATTATAGTGGAAACCAGGTTACCTGCCTTACCTGTTAGCTTTTACCACAGCTTAAATTAAAGGCCCTAAGTCTCATGAAAGTTACCTACACCAAGTTGATAATATAGGGTTGGGAACTCCCACATACAGTACAAGCTAGGAAATATGAAAGGCACAGCGAGAGATAAAATTGTGTCTTATATTCTGTAACTTAATTATTTGCCAGCAGTTATGTAATTGTAATGAAACATAGTTGTGCAGTTGACTAATTCTACATAGAGAATTCATACCAAAAAAATCAAAATCAAAATAGATATTTTGAAGCTCAAAGACAAATAAAAAATAAAATGCCTATTTCGTTTAGTGTGGAAAAATTTTAAACATTTCATAACATTAATGGAGTATTTTATTAATGTTTTATATGAAAAATATTTTGTGAAGGACAAAGCCCGAACATCATTCTAGAAGAGCAGTTCATTATTTGATATGAATATGCAGGAAAAGGTCAAAAAACCTTGTTTGAAACCTCACTAAGAAGCAAAAAAGAAAAACAATAAACATCAAACTTCAGGTATGTTGTGATAATTCAACATTAATTCTATCAGGTAATGGGGAGGAAAAATGATGGATGGGTTACTGCAATCTAAGACTATGTGAAAATTGTTATTTGTGAGGAGAAGTGACCTGTTTTACTCAATCAATCAATATATTAGGAATGAGAGTAATTTTCAGGTACACAGGTCCTTCCCAAGAAGGGAAAGACAAAAATAAATGCATATATGTCATAACTCTAGAAAACTTAGTGCTGTATTTGCAAGAAAAACAATTGTTTTCTTCTGCCTATAGTCAAGAGAAAGGGAGAGAGAAATAAGAAATTTGTTGTTCATGTGTTTAGCCCTTTAGCAACACTGTGCTTTTATTTAGATATCTTTTGGCATTAGTGGCCATCTAGGAGGTAGCTTGGAAGTGAGATGAAAAGCATATTTATTTAATAATATTTTATCTTCCCTTTGACTGTCTCTTAAGTGAGGATGGATTAAGAAGCCCTGTGAGGAAATCGGTGAAGCCTAAATATTTTCTTGGAGACAAAAATTTTCAGGAGTGATTAAATAATAAATAATGTAAATTAAATAACCAGTGTAGAATGTCCACTTAAATTTGGTATTTGCAAGTCCAGTATGAAGAGGGTGCTTGGAGAAGGTGATACAAGGAGTTCTTCATTTCCTTGCTTCTTCCTCCTTACGCATTCCAGATATTCAAGGTCACATTGATAAAGGAAAATGATATCCACATCCATGAGTTCATCCTCTTGGGATTCCTTACTATCACAGAGCTGCAGGCTCTATTGTTTGTAATTTTTCTCATTGTGCATTTGTTGTCTGTCCCTTGAAACAGCCATCATCACTTTAATCAGAAGAAATCACCAACTGGTGAGCTGTATGCAGAACTCCAGGTGGGATTTCAGCACAGCTGATTAGAGGGTCAGAATCTTGACCTGCTGGCCACACTTCTTTTGATCCAGCCCAGGATAGAGTTGACTTTCTGGGCTGCAAGCAGACATTGTCAGCTCACACCCAGCTTTTCACCCATCAGTACTCCAAGCTCTTCTCAGCTCTCAATGAGGGTTGCTCTCAATGTTCCAGACTGTAGTGATGTTGCCATAACCGAGGTACAGGACCCTGCATTCAGCCTTGATGAACCTCATGAGGTTTACATGGGCCCTTCTCCTTCCAGAGAAGGAGACCTCTCTGGACAGCCTGTTCCACTTCTCTACCACTCTCACAGTAAAGAAGTTCCTCCTCATGTTTAGGTGGAACTTCTTATACTCAAGTTTGTGCCTGTTTCCTCTTGTCCTTTCACTGGGCACCACTAAGAAAAGACCAGCCCCATCGTCCTGACAACCTCCCTTTAAGAATTTGTAAACATTGACCAGATCCCCCCTAAGTCTTCTCTTCTCCAAACTAAAAAGACCCAAGTCCCTCAGCCTTTCTTCATAGGAGAGATGCTCCAGGCCCTTAATCATCTTTGTGGCCCTTTGTTGTACCCTCTCCAGCATTTCCCTGTCCTCCTGGAAGTGGGGAGCCCAGAACTGGACCCAGTGCTCCAGATGGGGCCTCCCCAGGGCAGAGTAGAGGGGCAGGATGACCTCCCTCCACCTGCTGGTCATGCTCTTCTTGATGCCCCCCAGGATGCCATTGGCCTTCTTGGCCACAAGGGCACATTGCTGGCTCATGGCCATCCTGTTGTCCACAAGAACTTCCAGTTCTTTTTCCTCAGAGCTGCTCTCCAGCAGGTCAGCCCCCAACCTGTCCTGGTGCAGGGGGTTATTCCTCCCCAGGTGCAGCACCCTCCACTTGCCCTTGTTAAATTTCATTAGGTTTCTCTTGGCCCATCTCTCCAGCCCATCCAGGTCAACAGTCAATCAGATTGACTCCACAACACATTAGGGCATCCCAATAGGTCTCTGTCTGCAGGCAGTGTTTAGTCCAGGTTATTATCATCAGGAAAATGATGCCTTGGAAGAGGAAAGTGAGGGAGTGAGGGGAGAAAGGGAGACTGAGGAGCAACAGGACTTTCTTTTGCTTTGCATTTGTTTTTTTGGCAGGTCACAGGAGGATTCAGGAAGTCAGTACTATGATTGTAGTTTTACAGGTGGGGAAACTGAGGCACCAGGTGAAATTAGGACAAAAGTACTACAAGCACTCCCATCTCTGCTCTTGCTGAAATCTCAGCTCAGTCGGCCTTACGCTCACTGGGCTGCAACCTATTTGGGTGCTGGGGTGAAAAACATTTGCAAAGTTAAAAAGGTGCAGGTGGGCAAGAGTTAAAAAGCAAATTCTCCCAGCTTGATTTTTGATAGCGTTCTCACTCAGGTTAGTTTACAGTGTTAAAACCAAAGGGACTTGGAGAGAGCAAAGGTCTTGAATTTGAATTTCAATGAAGGATACTGAGGGGGTGGTTGGGGTATTTTATAAATACCCTAAAAACATGTAATAGGCATTTTGCTCTGGAGGACTTGAAAAGACCATAGCCTTTCCTACAGTTTAACAACACATTTCTCCATAAAACTAACTTAAGAGAAATTCCCTGCATTCCCACACTGAACACTTAGCAGTCTTTTCAAACTTATGATATAGCAGTAAATATAGCTTATAACTATAAAATTAAGGTTATGTGGACTTGTAACTTTTTATTTTATGCTAGCTCTGTGGGCCACTAGCAAATTCTACTGGGGTTACTATCCTGAAGTCTGCAACAAATTACTGGAGTAAAGTAAGAGGAAACAAAAAGTGAAACAGAAAACAACTCGGTCTTTAAACAGACACATTGAGTGTTTAAGGGGAGAAGAAGGGCAAACAAAAGGATGGGGAATCCACAATGAAATTCACAACTTCTCATGCTCTACAATTTCAATTTCTTTTTAAGGTGGTTCTTTGTGCTGTGCAGGGAACTTGGTAACTTACATGGCTGTCATTGCACTCGAGAGGTGTTTAATGGCTACAGAACAACTCAAAGAAAGGTGATAGATCTCATATGTAATGAGTAGCGTTTTCTTGGAACGCTACCAATGGCAACCTGTGCTAGCTGAAGTTCGAACGTGCAAAATTTAGATAATTTTTACTGTAGCATATTAAAAAAATTGGTTTCTGTGTAGCTACATCCTTGCAAATTGTACTATGGATTCTGAAGTTACAGAGCCCCTGGCTTCTACCGAAAACGTGCACTGATTTTACTATGTGGTTTTACAGTGCCTAGAAAACCTTTGGCTTTCCAGTAATTTAACTGTGAACTAAAACATACTAAAGATAGTCTGTTTGTTTTTTTTTTTTCTTTCAGTAGTGACTGTAGAGTCAAGGTGCCTCAGCTTTTGGGTTCCTGAACAGAAACTCTTTAAAATCCTCTGCTTTTAAGAAAATAGGTGAGAAGGATTTTGAGGAAATCAGTTCTTTCTAGGGCAAATTTATGACCTTCTCCTAGTAGTTCTGTTGTCTTGAAATCTCAAAGGCCAAGAGCCACCAAAGGAACAGCCTTGTTTATCATGAAAGTCCAGTTTACTGAAATCTCTATCTGGCTTCTGCAGTGATTACAACCATTTGGACAGCATGGAATTTGGATGCATCTTTACTGACTCAGGCCCTTAGCTAAAAGAAATACAGCCACAGCAGGAGGGGGCTGAGGAAAGGAGCAATTCATTTAGTTTTCCAATAGTATTGCATCAACATGGTCATCGTAATTTAAAAGCCTTTGGAACAATCTTCTTCATTTCCTCCTATCCCACTCCCTCAACGTGTTGTCTTGGTCTGGCTTTTGTTTGCTTCACACAATCTGCCAGACCAACCCGAGCCTGCCTGAACCCAACCAGTTGGTCCCTGACGTAATCCCCAATGGTGACCTCTGAGGCCGACCCCAAGATCTTCTGGGCGGAAAAGGACCCACTTGGTTTTAAAGTGCTGGCTCTGTTTTGTGAGGAGCTGGCAAAGTATGTTTTTCTTTTTACTTTTATAGCTTGTTCCAAAGTCCATGGAGGATACACAGCTGGCTGGCAATACCACAGCTAATTCCATGGCTGCAGAGTCTTAAAAAGCCTCTGGTGATGATGCTCGAAAGCAACGCACAGGAGAAGTGCACACACACTATGTAATATGTGTGCTGCCTACGGACCTATGTGCTCTCCACAAATGCACAGCATTTGTGAGGTGTTTCATTAATCTGTGATGGAAATAAAGCACACATTTCTATAGATAGAAAGTTCTAAGTGCTCCTGATCGATGTCAATTTTGATTTTACCCCACTGTTGCTTGCTCTCCGTGTCTAATGCCACCAAAAGTGAATGACACCTTCCAAACCTGTCACATTTTGGAAATTCCCTGTGTCCGTTTTAAAACTCTTTAAATGAATATTCTGTTTCCAAACGAATTCACATTTTTCTCTTGTTTGGTTGTTGATGATACTTCTGTTTTCTCTAGAATACATCTTTTTATGGACTTTCTTTTTTCTTCTTGACTTCTGTGGGTTTACCAGTAGTCTGAAAGGGTCCACAGGATAAAAAGAACAGAAATTCACTGAAATTTCATCTAAATCATGCCCCAGAAAAGCAGCACGAAGAGAAAAGAACAGTAATAATCCTTATAGAACTGATCTCATTTTCTCTCTTCAAGAGGAATTGCAAACATAATCCATGTCTCTGTAGTATCAAACCCAATGATAATTCTACGAGACATGGAAACTGGAGAGGTCTCCCAAACACTTGCTGGTAGCTAGGATGAGGTAGTATATATTTTCCTGTTGTTGGGTAAAGTCACCCACCCAGGCTTTCCAGAATGGCTGCCTGTGAGCACTGAGGTGAATTATCTTACTGTGAGCATGACAGAGCTCATCACTTTCACTCAACTAAATGTCAGCGTTTCCCAATAACATAAACAAATCAGGATGTCTGCAGCTGAAGGTCACATTCCAGTTAGATTTAGGTTCCTCAAACTTGGATTGGTTTTAAACACCTCAGGGAGGCAGCAGCATCAGAATGAGTTTTTGGGATTTTGCAAATGGTGCCTAATTCTTTTTTAATCTCCTATTTCTTCAGTTGCTTGCAGCTCTCCTGATAGGCAGGGTCACAGCCATCTGAGTCCTAGAACCTAAACCAGCTGAGGATCTGGAACTAGGTCTCCAAACAGGACAGATATTCTAGATGTTCTCAGAGCCCAGCTTGCAGGGACAAAATCAATAAATCCTGAAAAGTGTGCAACAGAACCCCTTTCTTTAAAAGGTTTTGGCTATATCTTCTTTGACCACCTCCCACCCTCACAACCTGGAGATTAATGCCCTTACGTGGGATGTGGGAAATCCAGGTTTAGTTCCATCCCCTCCTCAAAAAAATCCAGGAATATTTTTCCCATCCATTTCAAGAAAAGGCTTTAGACTCTCTTGTTGGGAGAGGTGTTCTCAGTTCCTCTTCTGGTGCTAAAAAGAAACTAAGACTCAATGGAAGACAGGGATGGGAAGCAGAATGAAGCCCCCATAATCAAAGAGGAAATGTTGAGTGACCTGCTACACCACTTGGACAAACACAAGTCTATGAGGCCAGATGGGATACACCCAAGGATACTGAGGGAGCTGGCAAAAGTGCTCACCAAGCCACTTTCCATAATTTACTAACAATCCTGGCAAACTGTGGAGGTCCCAGTTGATTGGAGGTTTGCTAATGATGTGATGTTCATCTACAAGAAGGGCCAGAAGGAGGATCCAGGGAACTAGGCTGACCTTGGAGCCTGGGAAGGTTATGGAACAGATCATCTTCAGTGCCATCACACAGTATGTATTGGACAACCAAGTGATCAGGCCCAGTCAGCATGGGTTTATGAAAGGCAGGTAGATATTAGGAAAAATTTCTTCACTGAAGGGATTGTCAAGCAACGGAACAGACTGCCCAGGGAAGTGATTGAGTTGCCATCCCTGGAAGTATTTCAAAGACATGTAGATGCGGTGCTGAGGGGCAAGGTATAATGGTGGAATTGGTAATGTTATGTTAATGGTTGGACTCAATGATCTTAAAGGTCTTTTCCAACCTAAATGAACCTATGACTCTATGATTTAATGCTTGTTAGTTGTTATATTAATGGAGTTAATTTTGAGGTGTTTTTAGGGACACATTTCTCCAAGAGTATTTTGAGTGATCTTTTTTTTTTCACATTGAATAATTCATGGATAGGAAAACATCTTTGTAGGCTTTGGATCACAGACTGGAACGTGAGTCCCACTTTTTCCAGATGAGTGTCCCAGCTGGATATTCAGCCTTGCTTACATGGTTTTCACCTGAGAGCCTGGAAGGAGGAAAGAACAGGCAGAGGAAAGAACTGCTGAAGTGCTCTATCCCATAGGCTGCTGTATAGAGCACTGGTGGTAGGGTATATATGCACCAGCTGTTTAAAGACCAGAGTGTTCTGTAGCCAGTTACTGAAAAAAGTGCTCAGGAGCAACTCTGGAGCTCTTGATCTCAAGGAGTGGGGTGCTCTGCAGTACAAACAAAGGATCTTCAGCTACGGAGGGAAAGGAAGCTGCTGACACCCTATGGCTGGCCATGTTTTACGTTAGCGAGCTCTAGATATAGGATCCCTTCACACTGGGGGTCTTGGGATCCCTTCCCGGGATTTCTGACTCGAACTGCACCTGTGGGAAGCCTAGCCATGGATGGGTTGATTTCTATTTCAGTACCTACTATTCAGGCATTTCAGCTTAGGACATTCAGTCCTTGCTTCTTGTATTGTCAGAACTTTTAAACTGCAAAGTTGCCTGGATTAGTGAATCTTGTTTGCCCAAGACTAGAATTCAGATATGCAGCTGTTGATGTCTATCTCAATGGGTTGGGATGAATGATTCTCTTTTCTTTATACCATTTATCTGAGGAATACATCCGAGAGAAGGTCCAGCTCCATAGCATTTATATTTGTAGACAATTCAAGTTGTAACTATTGGTTACCTGCAAAGCATAACCATTCACTCATTCTGTGAGTACTGCTGAAGACCACCCTGAAGCAGGCATCCATCTTCTTCACCCAGGCTTCTGTGAAGCCCCTCCAGTTGGCCCTGGCAAAATATATGGTAGAAATGGAGTTGGCAAAGAGATAAGTAAGTGCAACAAAGTCCAAGACTGAGGAAAAGAATGGCACTGTATCATTAGTTCAATAAAGTATTTTTAGCTACAGCTCCTCCGTGTGGATCAAGGATCTTATGATGAGATATGATCTTTCACTTGGTGCTTTGGCAATTGTTGGGCAGAGCCACTGGAGCAAAAAATAGTGGGTTGAACAGCTGTCCAGGAAAGAAAACAACTTGCCTCAAGAGATACTAGTTTCAGAAAGGTAAAACATTTTGGGTTGGGCATCCACCATGTTCTGTGTCCTTTGTTTGTGAGTGATTTCCCGTCAGCTAAAATACTCCTGGTATCTGTGTAGCTGTAGTCTTCATTTTGACTTCATTGTCTTTTTTCTTCCCTGCCAATATCTTCTCTCCTTTTATTCCTTTTCCTAGATACCTTCCTGGCCATAGGTACTGAAGTACTCATTCATTTTGTATCCCCAGCAAAACAAGGCCCTGCCCCTAGCCTGCCCTGTCTCCATCTTGCACCCTTTGGGTGCAAGACCCTACTGCTGAAGGCTCTGTACCTCATTAGCCATGGGTTCCCAGTACTGCTGAGCTCCTGTTCCATTCCTGCATACACTGAATATTCATCCAGTCATCATTGTCACCTACACTGGCACTTACTCAGGGTACTCACCGATGTCCCCCTCATATCCTTGGTGTATCACCTCCCAGCCTTGAGACCTGGCAGTATTTTGGGGTTCTTATGGGAGAAACAAAGATTTGTTCCTAGAGATAAAGCATAGCTAGTGGAGGATGAGGGGCAGATGTGAGTGAGGAGAAGATGGTGTGCTTGCAGGCAGGAACAGGAGAGAAGCGAGGGTGGCTGAGATGGGTACACCTCTCGGTGAGGGGAACACTTTCACAAAGAAGCTACGGGAGTGAGGGGGAAGGGGACTTGGCTGGTGCTTGTGGACATTACCACAGGCTCCATTTATCCAAAAAACAAGGGGGAAGGGGAGAAGTTTCCTTCAGGAGTAAAACTGGGATGATTTGCTGCTTGTTGGAGACCAAAATGTGGTCTATGCCTGCCACCCAAGCACCAAGCTACAGTATGATTCTGAAGGCAGGTTATTACTTTTAGTACAGTTTTAAATTTACTTCTACTATTTGCTTTTACAAATGACTGTGCTATATCCAGCATGGAAAGACCAACACTAGCCAGTGAAAGCTGAGCTGCAAAAGCAAAGTTGTTCTATGAATGTAAAATGTAGTTTTATATAACCATGCATTTTATAATCATTATGATAAATTGTGATTGTTTTCCAGGCAAGAAATGACAATGTCTGTAAAACTGCACCTGCAGCAAGGCTTTATTTTCTGAATAAATCTGATGAAAAATGTGAATCATGGATTATTACAGGTTGGGGTTTTAGTTTGGTTTGTTTTTTTTTTTTTAATCTTTTGGTAAGATATGGGTTTTCCATTATTTATTACAATTCTTTTAGGACAAGTTCTTCAAGACTGGAGTCTTGAGTATTAAATGTGTTTATATACTCTGGGGTACCCGCATGTAGTTTACATGCAATTTATGGAAAAGAATGTAAGTGTTTGAGAAGAGTGAATGCTACAGCCACTGGAAATTGGAGGGAGAGAAATTTTTACAGCTGCATCTCACAGTCTGAGTTAAATCTTAATCACAATCACACTGGTATAAATCCAGAGGAACTCCACAGGGAGCTTAATAGGCTCCTGAGCAAAATGCTGCTGAATTAAACACAGCTCATGCCCAGCAAATTGCAAACCACCCTTTGGTGGAAATATCTTTTGGTGGATGTATGCAAGTCCAGAGAAGTTCACAGGCAGGATCCCAATTGTGTTTTACAGGACTAGTTTCTGCTGCCCTGATGGAGATCCTGGTAACCAAAGAAGCTTAATACAAAGCTATAGTACAAATCTAGAAACTACAGACCTAAGAGAGAAATGTAACTAGTGAAAATATTGCAGAAATGTGATACTAAGATTAACAAATGTCATTAGTCAGGTTGCCAGCTCTGTCTAAATAGTGCTGTAATGACCCTTGAAAGAAAATGAATAGAGTATTTCTAAAGGCTGGAGGAAGTAGACAATATAACATTTCATAGGTTGTGTTTTCCCCTTGTGCATATAGTCAGGGAAGAATATACCACATTGGAAAATTAGTGAGCCCGACACGTTTAACATCGTGGTTATCCCTGGCGTGCTTTCCATACTTAGTTTAAAATTGTGTTCCATGGACTTGCAGTACTTTCTTTGATTTGCTGCCAATATTTACTTAAGCAAATTGAAAAGCTCATGTTATACTGGGGTAGAAAGAGTGATAAATTGCAAAAATTCAGCAACTGTTAAAGCTAAAATTTTTTAAGCAGAAATCTGAAGAACTTATTCTCGTGACTGCTACCTTTAACAGACTGAAAGGACAGCACACAAAACCGTAACACAGTAAGTGAAAGCTGCTGATAGAGGAGAAGTTCAAATATTTGCAGCACCTGAAGAAATTTTGGTGATGTATTTTTACTGATTTACTGAATCATAGTTCGCTGCTCTTCAAAACAAAAGCTTTGAATCCTAGAGAAAGTTTACCAAATACTCTGTTTGAATGTGAGAACTGAGAGGCTAAAGTCGCTCTTCAAAAAAAGTTCCTCCAGCTCCAGTTTTGACTTCAGGATAGAATTTGCTCTTTAGCCTATTTTCTTGTTGACGAATCTGCATTACTTTGTTTGTTTGTGCATGTGTGGAGAAAACCATTTCAGAAACTATATTTTCAGAGCCATGAGGCACATAGTACAGATGACATGGACCAGAACTAAATCCTGAACTACCGAATCTACAGTACACTCTAACTTTACTGCACATCAAATCTAGGTTTAGATTAAAGTTTTACAGTTTCTGGGAATCTCTTTAAATGCAAAAAAAAAAAAAAAAAAAAAAAAAAAAGATATGCACAATTTATTATTATATGTACAATATATTATTATATGAAGTGTAAGAAAAAAAATAATTTGAAATAGATTCAGTGAGATGTATTCTGTCTCTGGATTTATACTTGCAGGAACATACTGTATATTTCTGCAGTTATACTGGATAAACTGAAGATACGTATGCTACTTAGTTCACATTGAAGCCAGGTGGATATTGTACAAAAAATATTTAGTAATGCTCATTTCAACAAAAGAAGGTGCAGTGAGGCACAGAACTAATAAAGACTGGTATCCCATTGCCTTGCTACTTCTTGGTGGAATCTTAGATACGTGACTGAAGCTGTCAGTCCAATTAGATGTTATTCTTAGATCTTTTAATGGTTTCTGTTAACATGGGGATACCTAAAGACTTTTACTGAAAGGCTAGTCATTGAAAGTAGGCCTCATCACAGATAATTGTAATATATTTGTATCTTGTAAGAAATATATGTTGTGAACAGAGAACAGTAGGAAAAGAGGGAATTATGAAATCTCTTTGATTTTGCTCTTCTACGTAGACCTTCCAGTGGTGTAAGCATCAGGTAATATTGTCGCCAGGTGGGGTGGCTAAAACCAAATACAGCCCTTGAATAGCAAATAGCATATAACAAATAGCAAAAGAAAGAACTGAAGTGAATCACTTGAGAACAATCTAAACAGCTGAAATATGTTCACTGACACAGTTATTTGAACAATTGTGAATAACAACCAGATGAATTAAAGTCAAAGTTTGTCCATAATAATTCACAAAGAGAACAAAAGGCTTAATCCACTAAATAAAACATTTGCTATGAAAAGCTTGCCCAGCTCTAGTTCATATATTGTAAAAGGAGGTTGGCTTAAGATATGCTTTATTACCAACCTCAGATAAGGATACAGGGAAATGCTGCCTGAGAACTTCATTAAAGGAGCTATGGACTATGAGATCTAAGAGTGGTCAATAGGTGAAATGAAGGTATTTTTACAATTTTATGACTTCAGTGTAATAAGAAAAGGATGTAGCCAGTGGAACTCGGGGGAGGAGGCAGACAGAAGAAAGTCAACATAAGACAGAGTGCAAAAAGATAAAACATCTTTTGGCAAGCTTATTTTGACTTTTTAAACTGGAAGGGTGAATTACTATGGACAGTCCCTCCCTTCCACCATTATGCAATGGTTTCCACCCCATTTTCCCTTGGTAGCCCTCAGGGTCAGTAGACACAGATCAGCTGTGGGCTTAAATTGGCCATGGCACTTTATGAGACCTCACTTGATTCAGGTCTGTGAAGTTCCTCCAAGCAAATCCCTGCTTCTGCAGAGTGCTGGGCTATTCCTCCTGCTGTAGACAAATGCATGTGTCTTTACTGTGATAACTTCCTCAAGGTTATGTTGACCTTAACTAGTGAGTCAAGTGGATAATATCCTGGTGGGGAGGGAGGACTTTGTGAGGGTGGATAATGAAAATCCTCTTTCAGGTTCCCAGGGAGACCGCAAAGATGAATGCTCACACACATAAAAAAGTAGGAAAGTGCATTTGGAAGGAGTGTTCATCATCAGTGTGTTACTTTCTGATGGAAGACTTGGAGGACACTAGAGTCACTGTACTTGCATCCAAGTCCAAGTCAATGAATTACAGCGCATTCTCTGTTGAGCAGGACTTCATGCTTTCCAGTTCTTTCACACACAGCAGTTTTATGGATTTCAAGATATAACTGGGAAGGAATCATAGATTTGTCCTGAAAATTGCAGTCCTTTGAAATGGGAGCTTTAGTAATTCGTAGTCATATACATTTCATACACCTTTTCAAATCTTAGATTCATCTTCTGTGGAGCAGTCTTTGGACTGCTTCCATTAAAGTCTGAAAAAGACATAGATGAGCACAGAATCATGGAGTGATGTGTCCTGTCTGTTTTCAGATTTCAGATTACCTCTTCTTCTCTACCCTGCATCCAAGGCACTGACAGAAACTGACTTCATGGTTCCGAGGACCACACAAATCTGGGGAGGAAACAGGTGGGTCAAATGAAAAAAAATACCCCAAAACGGTCCTCCCAAAAATCCAAAGCAAAGCAGAAATTCAACAACACTGGAACTGCTCTGTGACCTTTCACAGGTGGGAGTTGAGGAATTAAGGAAACTTTGGAAAACTGAGGTCATGTCTGCTCAGCCTAGACTTTAAGGATCCCATGGTGCTCTGCATACCACATCCTCACCAAAACGTAACCCTTTCCCCAGAGCAAAGGAGCACACCCTACTCTGATTAGAGGCTCTTCTCCATCCTGGAAGTGTCTGCATTTGGATGATGTAGTTTGTGCCTTTGTGTAAACACACACAAGTGTATACAGAAAGACTTGGGTACTGCAGGGGGCTCTGCACACAAAAGCAAGATTCCCATGTTTGTACAGAAAGTGAACAGGCTCATGGCCAGATCCTTTTTTAGATATTTTTCATTATTTATAATTAATATGCAGGGATGGCCAGCACTGCAAGCAACAACATGTAACGGCTGTTGGGCTTGACTGGGCAAATGTTCTCATGTATGGTCAGTTTTACAAAGGAGAGCAGTCCTTTTGACTTCATCAGAACTGTTCGCAGTATTGGTGATATTTATCAATATTAAATTCAAGTTGGGAAAATCATTTAGGCGAGAAAAAAGAATTTGCAAGTATACTGTTAAGCTTGCAAGAATATTTGCAGAGCATAGCTTTGATTTATCATTAGCATTTGCCAAGTTCTGTGCTAATGGGTCAGAATTTGTCTCTTCTGCTTCCTAATTTAAAAAAATCCCAACACAATTTTATTTCATCTTTTAAAGCATTTTGACTCTAGGGATCAAAATAGCTTGGACTTCTATGCTAACTTATACCAGAGAATAATTTTTGTTGCACTGTAGCATAGACTTTGAATAGTTGCTGTTTCAACAGAAAAATAAAAACCATCCACTTAATGTGTAATTAATAGTTTGGCATTTCCCTAAGGCTTTACCAAGGGCCCTTTCTGTTTCTGTTTTGTATTACTGAACTCCCTTGCTAAATATTTCCAGATCATATAGATTTAGATAAGACATGTTCCAGAACTTATAACATTTTTTATTTTGACTTTTACAGTATTTATTAGTGTAATGAAAATAATACTTTGACAAGTTCCCAAATAAATGGTAATATTCACCCCTGGATAGCTAAGTGAAATGTTCAGTGGCTGTAGTCCATGGGTTATTTAACTACGCTTGCATTGGAGACAAGAAGTATGACAAAAATTTCAGTGCCAGTCCCTTAAAAACCCGTGACCTTCTCCTATGACCAAGGCCCTGATCCTGCAGTTTGAGTAACACAGGAGGACATTGGCAGACATGAGAATTGCCACTGGAACCCAGGGAGCTCTCTTGGGGGTACAAGAAGACTGGGACTAGGACCTAACCTACTAATATGATCCTTTTGAGCACTTTTGTGATATTCTCTAGGAGCACTCTTGCCTCATTCTGTGCATAATAAAAAGGTGTATGAAGAGCAAGTTAATGAAAAACCTGTAACTCAGAAATGGAATACCTGGGAAAATACCAGAAAGTCACAGATGTCAAAAAGCCAATTATGATAAACTGATATGAACTCCTGCATTCCTAGATATAAAGAATTTCACCCACATTCACCAATAGGTATGAAATTCTTAAGGGCACTTTTATATTTAACATTATATAAGTATACACTACTGATTAGCACAGAAAGCCCTGCTTCTGTGTAACAGAATGTGTGATCAGGGCTTATAAAAACTTAAGGGCAACATTTGTCATCTTTGTTAAGCTTTTAACACACTTTTGAGACTATTCAAAAACTAAGGAGCCTTTGGAATCCAGGATGGAGCTCAGGACGTGTGTGTGTATCGAAAGAAGGGCTTTGTAGAGTTCTCTGGCCAAAAGGAGCACATTTTCTCCTTTACTGGGCAGGTCTTAACTTACAGCTCCCTAGCTCCATCTTCACACCACAATTCTTTTCTTGGTGGATGCAAGTCAAGTGATCTTTACCTCCACTCGCTTTTGTCACCTACACAGGCTTACAAGTTAATTTTTAAAGAGAGAAACACCAGTTTAAAACCAAGAGCTGGTGAGTTTCTGTTTGAGAATATTAAAAAAACAGCGTTTCAACATTTCCCAAACCAATAAAAAGTTTCAATGTGAAAAAGAATTCCTCCATCTTTTAATCCCAGCCAAAATTATTTTTCCAAACATGACTAAAACTCATTTGTAGGTTTATGCTCCTTCCAAAATTCAGTTGTTTGATACATTTATTGTTTGTCTAAAAAATTGTCTGAATTGCACCAAGTTAGCTATATGATGCCTTCACCTCAGCAAGGCTCAGGGGCACAATGGTGGTTTCTTTACAAAACCGATTGAAGTATTTTAAGTAATTTAAAATGATTTTCCTCCTCTGAGTCCTTCCAGAATAGATATTGTTGAATGTACATGGAAATTTTCATTTCCTTGGAGCATGCCCACTTATTCATTAATATACTCACAGGGTCAGGTGTGATTTGTTTAATGGGAAGCTTCATAATTGGAAGAAATTCCTTTATGCCTATCTTTTCTCAACATACACTTCCATGTGTACATAAAGGGTATGTATCTGACTGCACAAACACATGGAGAAGTTTGAGATTCATTTTATATTAATTCTGAACACACATTATTTCTTTCTTCAATATATGGAAAAGCGATCAGTTCCTTGTTTGGTATCACTGCACAGACATTGTCTGACACCATCTGGGAATGATCAGAGCATCTATGATTGGAAATCCCATGCTTTTACTCTATGCCTTTCCTATAAGAGTGTGAAACTTCATGTGCTGGTCCATACAACCTTTTGCAAATGAATTATTTTTACAACAGCCCTGTATGTACCTTGTAAATTAATTGGATCTGAATGTAATCAATTGGACAAGAAATGGCCAACTCTTAATGTCTACCATCCACTAGTGAATATGCAGAACACCCAGACTTCATAATCGCTTTTTTTCCTGTAGTATTTTTTCACTACAGCTACCATCTTGTGATGGATCAGTGACAACACATGATATGTTTCTTGAGGATTAAGAAGCTAAGTGGTGGTAGGTCCTGCTTATCTATTTATGTGCAAAAAAAATTAGCAATATTCTTTAATTGCTGAGGTCTCCTGTGAAACTAAAAGGAGATTAAACCTTTCTGATTTAGTGTGATTAAAATAATAAATGTAAGATTAAGGTGTGATTAAAAACCTAATGCATGGCCTGCCAGTAGAGTTACTATATTACCAAGTCTCCTCCCAAATACATTTTCAACATTCTTATTGATGTGTTGCAAAACGCTATAGGCATCTCTGTGCAAGTTATGCTTTCCTGGGTTTGTTTGGATATCTGAATTCTTACAGGGATTGTGGGGGGAATTTGGGATGCTCCTGTAGGTAGGTGCAACAGGAAAATGACAGAGGAGGCAGAAAGGTATAAGAGGGAGAGAGTAGTAGCAGTACAAGAGGGCTGGGATGGAAAAATATGGCAGATATTGAATCCCTATTGAACAAGTAAGGAAAACCAAGTTACAATTCTATCTAATTTTCCAAAACTCCTATTGTAGCCTCTCTTACTTCTAGTCTGTTGCAATGGATAAGATAAGATAGCTGCCATGACTTCAGTGGGAACACAATAAAGTGAACCCTAAGTACAGCTGCATGTTTTTAAGGTTACACGGTCAGTTTACACTGGCCATGTGCACAGAGCTGGAACACACTCATTTTGGCTTCAGAAAGGCAAAAAAAAAAAATCTCAAAAAATGAATGCAATTATTTATTTTTGAGTTTTGAATTTTCAAGACACTCTTCTGAGTTTCTAGGTCCTACATATTTTTGTGTCCCACTGGTTGGAACTAGGGCCTAAGATATGCTGCAGCTTCAGCTTTCCTGAGCCTTTTATGACTTCAGGGTAAGCAGAACTTGAGTGTGTGGGCAACTTGTCCCAGCAGGGCTGTTGGCAAGGGGTTTCTGCTTGCTTAGGTTTATCCATGTGGCAGCTTCTAGATGCAGCATGCTCTTGGTGCAAGGAGAACTTGTAAATTTTTCATAACTTTTCAGTTACACTGAAACATGGTCTTGATAGCTTATTTTGGTCAAGAGCAAGAAGATCATAGACTACCAAAAGAAATGGCTTCTTATCTATTCATTCAGTTGAGCTCTGTGAATAGGGCTAAGGGAAAGCCAGGATGGAACTAACTTGAGGTAGCTGTTGTCTAACTGAGGAAATATGATCTAGGGTTCCTCCAACTACAGCTTCCCTTGCAGTCTGGAGTAATTTTTTCAACAACCTTTTCAAAGGCCTTGTCCTAAGCCCCTTGACTCTGCTTTTGGAGAATAGCAGAGGGCTGGGAGAGTAAAGACATGTTATGAGTCAGGAAAACAGAATCCCTTTTCTTTAAGCTCACATCTTTTGTTTCTGCCTCTTCTTATTCATGTTGCAGGCACGTTCATTCAAGGGAAGGGCAATACTCTGTGGTACACACTAAAAGATGAGTTGAAATGGGTCTTTTCAAAGAGGGGGTCCATGCAGCGTTCAACAACAGCCAATTAAACATCCTCTACAGGACTAATTCAGCAAAAAGATTAAAATAGATGTGGAAGCAGCCATAACTTAAGAACATATGCAGAATAATGCACATGAGTAAACGGTCAGGGTATTTGCCTCCCTTCCAGGTCCTCAGGCTTGCTCTAGGTATGCTGGCACTGCAAGTTTTTTTCACAAGCCATCATTTTTGCAAGTGGACTTGAGAAAAAGCATATCACAATAAAAATCTGAAAACACTTGAACAAACAGATGCAGGGTTTACCCTCGCAGTCTTTTTCCTGACATCCAATAGCTTTCCTGAGTGAAAAACAGTGATGTCTGAGCATGGAAAAAGCCAGCAATGTATCACTGAGTCACACGAGAGGCTCAAGGGGAGAAAACAGAGCCGTTGCTGAATGCTTAGCTACCGTTTCCCAAGCAAAAATACAATGGCTTCTATGCTGATCACAATTATGCTGTTATAAATCTACTGATTACTTCTCTATTACCTTGGATTTACAGCATTGTAAACCAGCCTCACAGTCTTTTGTGTCTGCTGGTGCCAAGGAATTGTATTTTCTCACCAAGTCACACTCAGGAGACTTCTTTCTGCCTTGTCACCCAGCAAGAAGTCTATCTTCTGAAGATAAAGAATGAAGATAAAGCATGTCCAATTCCTGCTTCCTTTAATGAATATTCCTTATTTAGTCAGGTTTAGGAACAAAAATTTGGTTCTGATTGGCATCTGATAGTGCTTTGCAACCTTCTATTTTGATTTTGAAGTTACTAGGCTAATGCCTGAAGTTGTCATTCAGTCACTTGACAGACAAACCCATTGGCTTCAATGTGAGGCTTCTCTGGATCAGAGCTCAGTGACAAGACTGTAGGGCTGGTAGGGGTCACAAAGTGTCCCACCCCTCACACCGCAGCTGGATTCCACAGTAGACATGCATGTCTAGTCTGTTTTTAAAGATCTGCACTGTCTTCTCCAAGAGGTTGAAGCTCTGGTCTACTGCTCACTCTGATCGCCTCACAGACTGATAACTCTTTACCTACATCACTCTGAAATCTTCTTTACCACAAATTAATTTTTCATCCTTTCCTCTGTGGCCACAGAAAACAGTTCATCATCTCTGTCTCCAACAGCCTTTTTCATATTGGAAGACTGTTATCACGTGCCCCTTCAGTGTTCTCTTTTCTAGACTAAACAAACTTAGTTCCTTCAGCTTTTCCATCATAGGTCATGTTTTCTAAACCTCTTAACATTCTTAGTTTTTTGGTTGGTTTTTTTTTTTTTTTTCTTTCTATGTAAAAGGGAAGATAGTTGTGCTGGGAAAATTATTTCCCCGGCATTTAGCTGCAGTGGGTCCCTGTTGTGAGACAGTTTCTTCCTTCTTAGAGATAGTGTTACCCATCTTTGAGTTAATGATTGCCTGAAGGTCTCACATTATCTGTTGTTGGTCTCTGCGACCACTGTGTGGTGTGGAGTATGAAAGTAGAAGGGTGAGGAAGTACTAGGGTGTAGGGGTAATGTGTGCTAAGTTGTACAGATTTAGTATACACATGACATCGATTGAGAAGTTCACACATTTCATGGTTTCCAAGAAGCCCCTTTCTAGGAATTCCCCCTTAAAGAGGCAAGTTAGGTGGTACCCTTCTTGGGAGACCCTGAAGGGTGGAAGCAATGAAGTCATAGAGCATTGGACTAAGAACTGATGTTTGCATTGCTTGGATGAAAGCTTTCTCTGCGGTGGAGTACAAAAGAATTGTATTCTCTCCCTCTGACTTCTTTTCCCTCTGTCCCCATGCCAATGGTACTTCTGGAGGAAGAACTGGTTGGGCTTAAACCAAGAGTCCAGAATTAGCTTGACTGTCCTCTAGCCTGAACATGAAGGAATTATTCTATGTTCTACTGGTTTTGTATCTGAAACCTGAACCCCTCTTTTCTCTCTTACTCATTTTAATGAAGTACACCAGAAAATGCAAGGATGATGAAAAACCTCTTGAAATCCAGGTTTTATTTTGTTATGAATCAAGGAGCCCTGAAACAGGCTGCCCAGGGAGGTTGTGGAGTCCCCTTCT